>JAVJHY010702501.1:0-13196 GCA_035593235.1 Phascolosoma agassizii | reverse complement strand
ATGACACCTTTAACCAGACTGGATGTCCACTGTACTACGAAAATTGGGCATACCTAACTAACGATAACGATCTTGTATTTAAAATTTATTCTCCTCAATACAAGATTGAAATGGACAAGGCGAATCTGGAGCAATACATTCCAATATCTATAGAAAAGTGGGGATTTGATGCTTGTGACTCGCTTTATCTCAGAATTATCAATCATGATAATCGAGAAGAAACATTGTCTTTTATCGCATACGAGAATATTTGTGAACAGCCATCAGAGCAAATCAAGAGGCAGAAATTTGTCTATGACTTGGAACCCCTGGAACTTCCGCGTAGTAACTATATCGCATATCTTTATGACAAAGATCCAAGGGATATAATTAACATTGAACACTTTGAGGAGCAAACAAAGTTTTATTTTTCATCCCATTTTGGAGAGGGACCCGTAATAGAACTTGATGCAATAAAACAATCTGATCACTCTTCTGTCTGGACAATAACGGGAAGAACTACTGATATTGAATCAGAAATTATCCTGAACCTGTACAATCCAGAAAACATGTTTGTTACTAGGGATGTCGTTACTCCTGATGATGACGGGAAATTTTCTACAGTTATCGCTACTGGCGGTTCACTATTCAAAATGTCTGGACATTACAGAATAACTCTGCAACAAGGCGAGACAGAGATACCTCAGGTTAGTCGTCTGTTTGATGTGGTAAAATAAAATGAAAGTTAGATTGGTATTGATTCCCACATTAATGACATTATTTTTTAGTTCTGTTGCATTTACACCTAATCAAATTGATGCATTGTCTTGTGGGATGGCACCGTTTACGGAATCATTTGAAAGACATGATTTACTGTTACATGGAATTTTAATTGAAAAATATATTGATAGAATGGGAATGGTGTTTGGTAATTCGGATAGGGGAAAATTAAGTACGCTGATATTTGAAACAATAACTGTTTACAAAGGGGAACACCAAGACCAATTCGTAATACAAGCTGATCTTTCTTGGGATGACGATTACATTCCCGGTGCAGAATATGTTCTATTTGCAGAGAAAAAAGATGATCATTATCTGCGAGAATTGTGTGTTGGCCAATACATTGCATTTCCACAAATAATCCAATTCCTAAACGCATATCCTTTGAACATAACATCAGGGATGGGAATTCATTCCTTGTATGATTTAGTAACTGGCGATGATAAAATTAAATTAGATAATCTGAGAAGTCTGTATACGGATATCAATCGAGGAAATACGGGGCTGATCATGATGAAAAATATGAACGACAAAAATGAGTACAGCTGTGATTTTCAGACCGATGTAAAACAAGCAGAAGAATACCTAATAAATGATGATCATATTGCATCAAACATTATAGAAGATACGCCAGAGTATACTGTCTCATCAGAAATTATTTTGGATACTAATCCTCAGACTGCCATCATTACATTTGAGGGAGATAAACTAAAGGCAGAAGTATCAGTATTAAATGGCCAAGAATTTGGAAACTGCTTTTACGTTTACAATTCTAAATTGATAAACAAAATTACAGGCGAGATAGAAAGAAATCATGATCAACTCCAAAGATTATGTCATGGCGATAATGCTTACGAACTAATTCCTGATTTGTGTTCAATTAAAAGAACGTCCACCATTCCAACAGAATCTTATCATGGTGGGGGTTATGTTAATCCTGAATGCCAGAAAGGACATGAACTAGCAAATGGAATTTGCCAATCAATAAACTATAATCATATTGGGGATGGTATCGTTAACTTGAATCCTGAGTTATCCCCATCCTATTCTTTGGATTTTATGGGTGCTTCATTTTATCGTGTAATTTTACCGCTTGCATCTTTGTTTGTAGGTGTTGCAGCCGCATTTCTAGTCCCATATCTTATCCTAAAAAGAAAAAACACCTCATCAAAACCTTACTTGGCTCTGATATTGGCAGGAGCATTGCTGTTTTTTGGAATCCCCAATCTTGTCTCATCTTTGGAATCAATTTCAGTTATTTTGTCTCAGCCTGAGCAAGCCATGAGATGGGTTTTCAATTTCCAGTTTATTCCACGATTAATCTCAATTAGCATAGTATCAGTTGCAGCTGTTTTACTGTACAGATCCTCAGTAATTCGGAAATTGATAAAGAGATGAAGACTAGGATTTTGATAATTCTTGGAATGGTAATTTTAGCAATAATTGTGTTTTTGATATTTGGAACCACTAATTCCATTCTTCATCTAATGCTCTCAGACGAACACATTGTAGAAACTGCAAACAACTCCGAGATGGTTCAAACTTTTCTTGACATGTACCCTGACGGTGAATACAGACTAGTAAGGGTTTTAGATCAAGAGCCCGCAATTGTGTATGAGATGAAACAGGAAAATAAGATAGCATTTCTGGCAGTAGGAAATTTTCAGGGGAATGATTTGACATACATGTACCAGTGTTTTGCCAACGGTTACAGCCAAAGAACCTTTGAGTTGTCATATTTCTCTCCAACAATTCTCAAAAATAACGGATGTTTCTAAGAAAATGAAAACTATATTTTTGATAATTATTGTAGGGCTAATCATTTTATCTTCTGTTATTTTTGTTGCAATTTGGAATAGTATCCCTAAAGAATGTGATGATAAATGTGAACATGAACCAAGAGCAATAGCAGGCATAAGTGGACGTGCAACCATTGATCCATTTGAGAGATCCTCTGAGATTAAACTAGATTCATCTCCCATTAAAGAAGAACAATATTCAATTGAAATAACTGGAATGAATAAGATCTATCGTTAGGAGATCAATATGATTTCTCATACATCATAACAGGATATGGATATTCATGCGGTAGTAAAGATGTCTCTTTTCCTGATCAAAATGGGGAACTTATGACAATTAGTTCGAGTGGATTATGTAACGCAGATGTACCTATGAGGAATTTTGTCTTTGACATTCAAAAAGAGAGCGGCACAACATACGGTCATGTTGGACTGAAAAATCCTGGAACCTATAATGTCACTGTTACTTTTGATCGACCGAGTAGGGATTCTCCAACAACTGCTACCAAAGAATTTCTTGTACCTGGAATAAATTCTTGGTATAATAATCGAATGATGGATACGGATGATCTTCAAACAGTAATAGACAGTTGTGCTAATGATTCTTCAAAAGAAAGAATGACTGATTCGCTAAGATATTCCAATGGGACTCATGTTTTTTTGAATCTAGGATGTAAATGGCAAAAAATTGGAGTGTTTGTGGGAGAATAGAAAATGAAAACTATATTCTTGATAATTATTGTAATACTTGCTATCATCATTGCTTCTGTTATTACATATGGTTTCTTTACATTAGAATCTGAATCTGAATTAAAACCTCTTTTGTGTGGCAAAAATTTCATTCAACAATATGGTGAATGTCGCCCAGACCCCCAATTACTAGAACCAAACACTGTGCTAATTTACTCTGTAACTGGCAATTACAATACTAGACTTGCCATACTCCCATCCACAATTATAATTAATTTAGAAGAAAACAATACAATCACTTGGATTAATCAGGGACTTTCAAAAGTCACGGTTTCTGATCTGGACAGAGGGTGGGGCGTTGATGAAATAAAACCATCTATGCAAAAATCAATTCAATTCAACAACACTGGGTTTTATTCATTTTTGGTTGCTACAGATATAGAAGGAGAACAAGGTCGAATTGTGGTATTAGATGATGATGTGAATTCCCTTTCGGTTTACAATAGGATCAAAATGGGAAAGGCAATCATAAGTAGTCATTTAGATGAATATAAAGAATTAGTTAGTGTTGGAGGAGGAAGTGCTGAAATTGGCGTACATGTTACAATCAACAATAAAGAATTAGAGTTACATGAAGATGCAAAATCATACTATCATGAAAAGTACAGTAAGATGATTCCATTTGATGTGCCAATCATAATTGAATTTGGTGAGCCGATAAGACAGGAATAAGAGAAAAAGAGAAAATGAAAAAAAGATTTGAATTTTCGGTGATTTTGATTGTAGGATTGTTGATGGCATCCATACTTTATTTTGTTTTCAGTGATGAACAAATCCCCGCATTCAAGTATGAATCCATAGAGTATGATGATCTTGTGTCAAGAAATGCAAAGCTTGGACTGTATGGGATGCCTGAAAACTATGAAAAACAGATCTGTTTTTCAATATCCGATGACAATGCAATAGACTCGCAGATATTTTTATCAGAACACCTAGATGAGATGTCTGACATTCGAGAGGACAACAAATTTTCAGATACTCCGCCAGAGTTCCACACACGTTTTGACACTCAAGTTAGGACTAGCCTTGCACTGGATATGATCAAAATGTATGACTTTGATGCAACAGCGATTGAGACAGACAACAACGTGGGAAAAATCCCAGACAGATTATACTATTTTGACTGTCCATTTGAATACAAAGACGAAAGGATGATGTTGCGCATCATGTTCGAGTCTCATTTCCGGGAAAACATGCCGGTATACGTAAACGTGACAAAAAATGATTTGGGAGTTCCCATGTTAGTTAACAAGGATATCACTGTTTTTGATGGAGGAATAAACAGTACAGTTCTATTCCAAAATGATCTGGACACAAAAATTACAATTCAGTCTATGGATCCAATCAATTTTCAGAGAGGTCAAAACGACAAATTCTACAACCCTGAAGACCCTGAAAGAATCCAGGAGAACATGTTTACAAAGACTACACATGAGGATAAAATCACGATACCTCCCGGAAAGGCATTCTCTTACCATTTTTCAGGCTGGGACACTCCTAATCGGACTCCATTGAACTATTCCATATTCCCCTCAAATTTGCAGGGAACGATAACTGTCATTCCATACTATGATTGCACCCCACAAAAGGAGATATTTTCTGCATACTCAAAGTACCACAAAATTCCAGAATCCCCATCATACATTCCAGACGGGTATGCATACGAGTGCGGCTTTTATCATTATGGTGAAGCTGCAACATTCTACTATGCAAACAGCACGCAAAGTAAGGAATTTGGAGAGACATTGGGACACGGGACAAATCCCAAATTCCTTGCAGCAGGTGGGTTGGCAGTCAGACTTGCCGATGTGAAATCATATGGCACTCCACATGCCGAGACAGAATCAGACAAGTTCACAGGACTTGTAGAACGACTCTCTTCTGATTTGATGGTAACATATCTTCATGGACAGCCAACAGTGCTGGAAAAAAAGAATTACGGGGAATCTCTAAACAGAATCACGGTATATCTCGATCATGACATACTGTATATTGTAGAGAGTGGAATCCCATTCCCTGAATTGTATCGAATTGCAGAATCCATTCCATTTGAGAAAGGAGACGGTTCATCATCAATTCCAAGTACTTTTGAGAACCCGTTCAAGGACAAATCACTTGTCATAGAACTAAGTGATGTCAAGGAGGTTTATCCGCCAATGCAGCCAATCACTTTTGAAATTCTTACTCAAGGGCACATACCTGTATCTGGTCATCTTGATGTGTCAATACAGGATTATGATGGAAAGATGGTTTGGCAAAACGCCCCATCTGTAAACATTGGAGATCCAGAAATAGGCTATGTTGATTATACATGGTCTACAGAACATGATCTTGGAGTGCCACAAATACAGGACACAGGAGACTATGTCATGACAGCATTTTGGAATGATGTTACAGTACAGCACGAATTTCAGATTAGGGAAGAAACACAGTTTTCATTATTGCATGATCTGATTCCTGGACATGCTCATAAAGAAGATTTCTTGTCTGTATTTGATAATGATTGTTCCAGAAAAGAAAAGAATTCAACACATATTACAAAAAATACCGATTCAGATATTCAAGAAATACAAAATGAATTAGAAAAAAGTGATCAGTTGCTAAACCTCATTTTTGAGAAACAAGAAATTATCACAAATGATGAAGAAAGAACAAGGGAGTACATAGTGCCTAGTCAAACTATTGAGTGCATAGAAAATATCAAAAGCGACAACATGCATCTCGTAGAAAAGCTGGAACAATACGGTAAAGAACCATTACTGAACATACAATTGCTGCTGCGTGAGTCTGAGATATTTTATCATGGACATGAGTATCATCAGGCGATAAAAACAGCAGATCTCATACTGGAAAATATGGATAATGAAAACACAGATGCATTAGTTGCAAAGGGAAATTCACTAGCAAGATTGGGGCAATCTGAAAAGGCAATCGAAACATACGGCAATGCAATTAAAATCAATCCTGATTTTGCAGAGGTATGGTTCCGTATGGGTCTTGCATTATCTAGTAATGATCAGCATGACATGGCAATACAGCATTTTGATCAGGCAATCAAAATAAATCCCATATATGCTGATGCATACATTGGGAAGGCATTCACCTTGATGTCGCTTGAAAGATACGATGATGCAGTAAAAAGTGCAGAAAAAGCTGTACAGATATATCCTGACAGACCGGTATACAGGGAGATTTACAAAACAGTTCTGAAGATTTCAGAATCTCAATCAAGATAATTTTTTTGGATACAATTATTTTTATTTTATTAGTTCCACGTGGGTCTTAAATTCAACTTCCTATCTATATCCCCTTACATATTATGCTCCCTATCGAATTTGAACTCTCAAATCTTCACATTTTTACCATCACTGGAACTTACACTAGAGACAGTGTTGTTTCGAATCTGTAGAAGTTTGAACCCGACCGGAAACGGTACTGTGACGTCCTATGTTAAGTTCCAAATTTAATAATCAATCATAATATTTTAAGATGCATTGAATTTTAATAGACATAGTAGGACAGGGTAGAAAATTAAAAATTAATTAAATCTTGTTTCACATTGTATGAATTCATTGTTTCCATACTTGTCAAAACACAAGTCGTCATCTTCTCCACCATCCAGAATATCATCACCGTTATCATCTACCAAATGATCATTGCCTAACCCACCATTAAGAACATCATTTCCCATTGCACCAAACAGTGTGTCATTACCGTTCTCACCAAAGATTGTATCGTTTCCACCTCTACCAAATATGAAGTCATTATCATTGCCACCATAAATGCAATCATTACCACTGCTTGCATAAATCAGGTCATCACCATTCATACCCAAAATGAGATCGTTGTCCTTTGTACCTTGCAGTATGTCATCACCATCAGTTCCTTCTATCACTGAATCAAACTCCGAGACATCCTTGCCACAAAACAATTCATCTTCAATCACTTTATCTTCGATTAATTCCATTACATGTAACACACTATCGTTTGTATCCCCATCCCCGTTCAAATCAGTATTGCCTTGACTGAATTCATCAACTGTAAAAACTACAAGATTGCCATCAATTGCAGGATTAGGAAAAGAGCCTACAGATATTTCCAAGTTGTTAGTGGTTTCAGTGGAGTGATCATATATGTGAAGAACTCTATCTCTAGTGTCCCCATCCCCATTCAAATCAGTATTGCCTTGACTGAATTCATCGGATGCGAATGCTATTAGATTGCCATCAAGTGTTGGAAATCCTCCTATCTCCAGGTTGACAGTTTCTTTGGTGGAGTGATCATATACGTAAAGAATATTATCTTCAGTGTCTCCATCTCCGTTCAGATCAGTATTGCCTTGTTCATTTTCGCTGATCCAAACTACTACTAGATTGCCATCAAGTTTTGGATGAAGTGAAGCCAAACCTAGGTTAATGGTTGTTCCAGTGGATTGATCATAAACGTGGACAACATAGTCTTCAGTGTCTCCGTCCCCATTCAGATCTACCTTTACTAGAAAATCCTCTGGGACTACAAGAGACATCAGATTACCATCTACATCCAATAAGCCTTCTACCCCCGAGTTAGTAATTACTCCAGTAGAATGATCATATATGTGAAGAACTGTATCTCCAATAACTCCATTCCCATTCAAATCTGTTTTTCCTTGAGTAAGTTCGTAAACAGAAAATATCACAAGATTATTGTCAATTATCAAGTCGGCCCAGCCAGCTATTTTTAGATTAGTAATAATACCTGTAGAGTGATCATATACGTGAAGGATTTGATCCTCATCATGATTGTTACTATTGTCTCCATCTCCATTCAGATCAGTTTTTCCTTGAGCAAGTTCTGAGACAAAAAATGTTACAAGGTTGCCATCAACCTTTGCATCATAACCAGAGAGTTCCAAATTAGTAACAGTACCTGTAGAGTGATCATAGATGTGAGGAGTTGAATCTCGTTTGTCTCCATCTCCATTCAAATCAGTTCTTCCTTGAAAATCTTCACTGACTGAAAATGTTACAAGGTTGCCATCAACATCTGAAATATTACCAGCTAGTTCCAAGTTAGTAATTACTCCAGTAGAATGATCATAAATGTGAATGACGTTGAAATCTTTGGCATCCCCATCCCCGTTCAGATCAGTGTTTCCTTGGCTGATCTCATCTACTTCAAAAATTATTAGATTCCCGTAGAGTGCCCCGTTACCAATAATTGATATATTTTCAAGAGACAAGCCCAAATTAGTAATAGTGTTAGTAGATGGATCATAAATGTGAATGACGTTGAAATCTTTGGCATCCCCATCCCCGTTCAGATCAGTGTTTCCCTGATCTCTTTCATTAATCAGTAATGCTACCAGATTATCATTTATCACTGTAAAACGGAAATGTCCCGAATCTGCCAATTCTAAGTTTGTGATGGTTTCATCAAGGTGATTATATATGTGAGAAACTTTATCATCGGTATCTCCATCATTGTTAAGGTCTATTTTGTGATGTTCTTCAGATACTGTAAATTTGATTATATTTTCATTAATTTCAAATTTATCAGCAGGTAATCCAAGATTATCAACATCAAAAGTAATAGCATTAGCTTGTTGTAGAATTGTGTAATTTCCAGAAATAGAAATCATCAAGAATGCAATCAGACATAGGGATAAGGACAATCGAAAATCGTTACTCATTTCTACTCTCACATTCTTCAAACTCATTATTTCCATACTTGTCATAACACAAATCATTGTTTTCTCCACCATCCAGTAGATCATTGCCTGCATCATCTATTATCAAATCATTACCCCCATCTCCTCTGAGAATGTCATTACCCATTGCACCAAACAACCTGTCATTACCGTTACCTCCAAAAATGGTATCATTACCATCCCTGCCAAAAATGGAATCATTGCCGTTGCCACCATAAATGCAATCATTACCATTGCTCGAATAGATCAGGTCATCGCCATTCATACCAAAAATCAAGTCGTTTCCTTTCGTACCTTGCAGTATGTCATCACCATCAGTTCCTTCTATCACTGAATCAAACTCTGAGACATCCTTGCCACAAAACAATTCATCTTCAATCACTTTATCTTCAGATAATTCTGCTAGGTGAATAATTCTATCATCAGTATCTCCATCACCGTTAAGATCAGTCTCCTGCTTGCTTTCAGAAACTAAAAATACAATTTTATTGTTATCTGCAAATGCAAATTGATTATTATCAAAAAATGACAAACTGTCATCAGCATCTATTTTCAGATTAGAAACTAATCCCATAGAATGATCATATACGTGGAGGATGTTGTCCTCATTATTCGTATTTCCTGTATCCCCGTCATTATTGAGGTCCACATTACCCTGAGCAAATTCATTGACTGTAAATATTATGAGATTCTTTTTAATTGCAACAATACTTCCCTGCAATTCCAAGTTAGTGGTAATTCCTGTAGAATGATCATATATGTGAACAATGTCATCAAATTCTTCAGTATCTCCATCACCGTTCAAGTCAGTACTTCCCTGTCCAAATTCATCTACAGTGAATGCTATTAGATTATCATAAAGTATTCCGGTACCAATGGTTGTTCCATCATCAACAGACAATCCCAAATTGGTGACAGCACTAGTGGAATGATCATAGATGTGAATGACATTGAAATCTTTGGTATCCCCATCTCCATTCAGATCTAAATCTTGATTATGTTCACTAACTGTAAATGTGATTAAATTGTCACCTGCGATAGAGTTAGGAATTAACTCCAAATTACGGACAATTCCCGTAACATGATCATATGTGTGAAGAATTCTGCCCTCAACAATTCCGTCCCCATTCAAATCCATCTTTCCCTGACCACGTTCGTTGACTGCAAATGCAACAAGGTTGCCATCAGATGCTGAAGCATTGCCAGATAATTCTAAGTTAACAGTAGTTCCAGTAGCATGATCATATACGTGAAGAACTCTATCAGATTTGTCTCCATCCCCATTCAGGTCAGTGTTTCCTTGACGACGTTCGCTGACTGCAAATGCAACAAGGTTGCCATCAAGTATCAGATCATTATCGGGTTCAAAAGCTAGTCCGACGTTGGTCGTTGCATCTGCGGATACATCATATACGTGAAGAATCCAATCATCGCTGTCCACATTTCCTGTATCCCCATCCCCATTCAGGTCAGTGTTTCCTTGATCACGTTCGTTAACTGCAAATGCAACAAGGTTGCCATCAAATGCCAAGACATTACTTTCTAGTCCGACATTGGTAGTAGTTCCTTTGGAATGATCATACACGTGGAGGACACTGGTGTCAAAAAGTCCATCCCCATTAAGATCTTCTCCTTGATGGTATTCACTGACTGTAAATACAACAAGGTTGCCATTGACTGCACTGATATCTCCACCTTGTTGTAAGTTAGTAATTACACCTGTTGAATGATCATAAACATGTAGAGATATGTCGCCTGCACCTCTCCCATAAAAAGCATTTCCATCCCCATTCAGATCAGTGTTTCCCTGAGCATGTTCAGACACTACAAACGCCAAGAGATTACCATCAAGCATTGAGTTACGCTCATCATACATTTTGATGTTTCCAGATAACCCCAGGTTTGTAAGAATCCCTGTTGTAATATCGTAGACATGTAGAACGGTGTCCTCAAAATCTTCATCATTGTTCAAGTCTGTTTTTTCTTTTTCTTCATTTACTTCAAACACTATGAAATCATTCTCAGATACAAGCATGTTGTCCCCAACAGACAATTCCAGATTTTCAACCATAAAGATAGCATCAGCTTGCTGTGGTGCAGATACAACAGACAGAGTAAGAACTGCCGTAATTGCCAAAGTCAGTAATAATTTTCTATTTTTAGAATAAAACAATATTTGAAAAATCAAATGTTTTCATATATTGATTTTGTTAACGATGATGTTTGATGTTGCTATTTTCTTCCCATTATGCCAATAAATGCTAGATCAAGACTCCCCCGTATGGTCAGCATTTGAGAATGGAGGAATTCTGCTTTGTATGTTTTCTTTTCCAAAAATTAAATTAACTTAATACTTTCCTATGATTTATGACTTGTAGTTGAATTCAACATTTATTTTTATTTTCTTAATTGTGACATTATTTTTTGTATCTATATTTCCACATCAAGAATCCTATGCCAATACCATCATGATTAGTGAAGATACAGTCTTTGATGGCGATAAAGTTCTAGATGTAGATACATTCCTAGTAGTGGACTATGGCATGACTCTTACCGTAAACGGGGCAGTATCAAATTTTGGATTTATACAAAATTATGGAATCGTCATGAATAATGGTGTCATAAATAATTTTGGCACAATCAGTAATGGCGGACACATCACCAATAATCATATTATTGAGAATAATGGTTTGATCAACAATCTTTGCAAAGGAAATATCACAGGAGAATCAATCTCAGGAAAATCAATCTCAGGACAACATTATCATGACGGATGTAAAATATGGATAGGTAAGGGCGATAGTGGAAAATGGAACGTACCAGATAACTGGTCACCAGTGGGAGTTCCAGAAAAAGGTGATGAAGTACATATAGACAACAGTAACTGGAGCAAAGAATCAAACGTAATTCTTGATGTTAATTTTATCAATCTATCTGGAATTTTTATTGATGAAGGGGACTCGCTATCAGTAATTCATGGAGCAAAACTAACCAGCAGAGAGAGTATTATTCAAAACTATGGAACATTAAATCTCAAAAATTTTGGCATGATCGAAAATACTGAGAATAGCCAAATTAAGAATATTGGAACAATGAATATTCTTTCTGGAGGGATTTTAAATGATGTCTCAGACATAGTCAACCATGGCATCATAAATAATAATTTTCTTGGTTCTATAGATAACATCAATGCCGGCATTATTGACAACACATATGGCATTATCAACAATACAAGCAAAATTACCACTCACTGTAATAGTGTGATAAAAAACATCGAACCGACACGAATAATCGGCAGTGAACCTGTCATCTCTATTCCCTGTATGGAACAAACTACTCTGGAAGACAAATCTTCAATGGTGAGCATGAACTATGCCTGTAAAGAAAAACTAGAAGATAATCTTGTCTACATAACAACAGACAAGGAACATTATGACGCTGGTGATTCCATCTTAATAAACGGGTGTGTATCAAATGCAATTAATTCCCAAGATCTGAATCTTCAGATAATCGATCCTGAAAATAACATAGTTGAAACAAGTGCCATCATATCTGAAGCCAACGGTTCGTTTCATATGGAGTACATTATAGATAACAAATTTGGAATGAAGGGGAAATATTCTGCAACAGCTGAAATTGGAGATTACTCTTCAACAAAGACTTTTACCGTTCCTGAATTTGGATCACTTGCAATGGTGATGCTTTTGGTATCTATTACAGGCATTATGCTATTAACACTAAAATCCAGGATAACCATATGATGTCTTTATCTCATATTATGAAAAAGGAATTTTGGGGTACCAATAGGATGTCTTGTAATTTTTGAACCTCATACGGTTAAAGATTTGAAATCAAGGAATTTTGTTTATAGTGAGTTTTCTTTCTCAGAAAGTTTGATTAACACTTGTTTAATTCAAATGCAGTATACAATTACGAACCCCATTAAATGGGACGTTCTAACACGCAATAAACAACTCATTAAGGTTCAAACCTTTTTAGGTCCACTACAGATCTTGAGTTTAATCAGGATCCCGGACAAGAGACGACATTATGAGTTAAACGTTCTCAACAAGAAGAATACAATAGAACGATTGTTTTGTTATTCTATATCAATTTCCATTATAGTTTGTTCATCATAATAATCAGAAAATTTATCGCCAGGTCTGCTCTCCTTTTTCACTGTGTCTTTGTATTTTTTA
>JAVJHY010701447.1:0-17603 GCA_035593235.1 Phascolosoma agassizii | reverse complement strand
GCGCTCGTTGCACGGACAAAGAATTCCGTGTCATAAACTGTTAATATATAACTGCTTAAAAAACTGAAGCCGCACTCCCGCCAGAAGGACTCTGGTCGTTCCCAAATGGGTCATTCTCCATCCAATCGTCATTCCACTTAGCAGTGCCATCATAATTATCGTAGGCAACCTTGGTGAAATGGTCTTTAACAGTTTTTTCAAACGCAATACATTCAAGATCAACATTGATATGTCCACGTTTGGGATAACCTCCCTCTACGTTAACGAAAAACGGAAAAAAGTCGTCTGGAACCTCGCTAGAACTGTTACGAAATACAAAATCCGGGTTGTCCGCCTGCTGGTCGACCTTCCAGCTGAACCATCCGGAGGCGTCAAAATTGAATTTCTTATTATTTGCACCATCTTCTCTGCCTAGAATGGTGGATCAACCCTTTCGACGGAAATTTCCGATCCTGCAAAATTCCCCAACCCTTTTAAGGTACCCTTTAAGGTCGTGGAGAAACGCCAATTTGAGGTATCAGGCGCTGTTTCTCATTCAAATTTATAATGTGCTCTTTTTCACTATCGTAGTCAGTTCTTGATAGCTGAGCGCATTAAAGAATCCGTATACTGACCTCATTACGGGGGTTTCTCCTGATCAATGAGACCGGAGAATTCTGACGCAAGTAAAAGCACTCAAATAATGCACAGAGCTGATTTTCCTGGGAGCTGGAAACATTTACTGCATTATTCTCTAATTTTAGATAGGCGCCCACCCCATGTACCTACTTCTCATCAAGAAGAAAGTAGACTTCAAAAATTTTGCAATTTCGATTCGAATTCCATGAAATCAATTTGATTATTAATGACAATTTTGGCTCCATTTCACTCAATTTGACACCATCTTTTCGGATAAAGGCAGGTGAAGAATAACATTGGTCTTTTCTTCAGGAAAAAAACGGTTCGGATGATCCGCAGAAGTAGGACAAATTAAAAGTTTTTTCCTTCAGATTTTTCAAATTATATTTGGGATAAAAAGTCATTCCATATTGATACTAGAATAGCTTATTTTTTCTCTTTGCTTTAGAATAGGCTTCGTGAGTAAAGATATACCGACGCAAGATGTTCGCCTGTGTTTTTCTGGCTCCTAGGATTGCTTTTTATTCCAAGTCACTGGGATTATTAAATAGTGTCGTCAGGTTTATGCTTCCATGTCCCCGTTGAGGAAAATTCGGATTATCTGGATTTCCCCGATTTAAATCGGATGCCGTGTCATCCGGGGGAAACAAAACGAGCGTCTGAAGAAACTCAATAAGTTTTCTTTTGTCTCCGTTAGATGCTTGTTCAAATGCTCGACTGGATGCCGCTGCCTCATTCCCATGACGCAAAATTACCTCTTCAAGATTTATACTGCGTCCATCATGTCCGTATGGGGCGGTCGTTCCCACACCCCAAAGCGGTTCAGTTATAAACTCTTTCGTTATTGTTCCGTCGAAATTTCGTTCCCAAAAACCGGGACCTAGATCGTGTCGTTTAAAATCCGTATAAATGTTTTCGACTAAGAAACTGCTGCCAGATGGATTTTTAAGAGTAGGGAAACCAGAACTATCATTAGATTCCGCAAAACGCGCTTCTGCCGAGGCAAATAAACCGTTGATGATTCCATTTGTTGGATCGAAACCGGTTTCGATGTCCGCTACTCGTCTGTCATTGTTGATGGTAAAATCAGGAACATGGCAACTGGTGCAGCCAAATTGCTCTAATAGTTGTTTTCCAGCTCTGGTTCGGTTGGTTTGCCGATAGATACCTGGTTTAAAGTAATTGAGAAGATAAAATTCAAAATGATCAATCAGTGCTGTGTCAATCTCATTCTTAACACCGTCACCATCTCCATCCTGTCCTGTGGATGATACTGGAGGAGCTTCGATGCTATCTTTTGAGCCATCAAGTACCATACCCGCAGGTGTGACGATGGTAGAGCCAGAAGATGCCGCACCCGTATCGGGATCTGGTGCTTCCAGCCCCATCTCTGCGTTAAGTGCTCCTACGACAAACTCTCGGATTGAGATGGTGCTACCCTCGGCGAAAAACGGCCGAACGCGCAAATCCGGGTTTATTCCTTTAATTTGAGAAGTATCCACCGTTCCGTCCGGAAGGGCTGTAAGGGATCCAAAATCCACCCCTTTTGCTATAAGTTGTCTGGTGGTGGGCGAGCCAGGCCCAGAAGAGAATGTTGCGACCTTTACGTTGTCATATGAGACAAACGTAGCTTCATTAGAGTCGGTTTTCTGGTTATTAAAAGCGCCGAGGATCAAGGTGTGACTTCCAGCATTCAACTGTACCTCTAAATTAAATTCTTGTATTCCGCTATTCTTTTCAGGACCGCCATTGCCATCGCCAGTAAATTCTACCAAAGTCGTTTCTTGCCCATCTAAACTGATTAAGGCCCGTGAAATTTCATCATTCTCATAGCCCGGGTTTTGTATTAATCTGTAATCAAAAGAGATTCTTATATCAGCATCTGATTGAAGGTCGAATGTTGTTTGCCAACCTCCGGACATTCCGATAACATTCGCACCATCTCTTCCTCCCAGTTCAATAACAGCTCTCTGTGATTCTTCGGGTTGAAGCTGTTCTAGAAATCCTCTGCTATAAAAAGGATTTGATGTGTTAAATGGATCCTCTTCAAAACTAAAACCGTCGGTTCCATTATTTTCAAAATTGGCATCGACCAAAACTACACCCTCTTCTCCACTTCCATTCTGTGCTTCTTCAATGGCCTCGCTTCGGATATTTCTTAAATCAGTCGTCATCTCGTCGGCTAACATTTCCTGAAGGCCGAGCCCAAATAAATGGGGCGCATCACGGCTGTCAGGTCGCGTAAAAACATCCCCACCAAATCCCGCGGAACCTTTAGGCCTGCCATGGCAGGCCGCACAACTATCAGCCAAACCTGCTCCGTGAGAACCATCGGTCTCAATATTACCAACACCATCGTTTGTGCGCGGTCCAAACCCCTGTCCCACGGTAAATTTTCGCTGGAATAACTGCCTTCCGCGCCTAATGGAACGAAAGGGATCTCGTTTTATAATAAAATGAGATGAGCCGGGGGTGGTTACGTTACCTCGTCCGGAACCAATTTGATCCTCCAATGATTTTCTAATGCCAGCATTTTCAGTGTTAGGTGTTTGAGTTATATCATTAAGTTGGGCAAACGAAGTTCCTAAACTTAATAATAAATTTAACAAAGTTGCAATAACAAAACTATAATTCGCTTTTTCCATAGTTTTATTCCTTAATAATCTATATGAAATTGTTAAAATACATCATTTTATTATTTATTTGATAAAGTTATGAATATTTCTTAAAATTAATTTATATATATTTTTTATTTTAATCATCCGTTACTCATAAGAGCTCCAATTTCCAAAATGTGATATACTAAATTTATATATCGCGATATTAAATTTTTAAATTATTCAAGCTAAATTTTGTTTTAGGAAAATTTAATTACTTCTATAGTTGCCACTTCGAATCAAAAACTTTCATAACGCTCTTAATCCAAACCAAGTTTAACATCCTATACCAAATTGTTACAAGATTGCATACTGAAGTCTAAATATTTTCCTTTTTGAATTCGGCCTGATGGTCTATCCCAGCTATTGATGCGCATTTGCTATGCCAAATATATATGACAAAAATGCTATAAATAACTAAATTTATTACTATTAGTTAGTTGTTTTATATCAGATGAATCAATATAAAAATATAATCATCAACAGTTTAAACAATTTTTTCTTCAATGTTTATTCTAGTAGTTATAAACATTTTTTGTCTAAAAATTTTAGGTTTTCCCTACTAAATTTTGCAGACATACAGCTTGTTAGAATGCTCATTTATTGAACAATTATTCACGATTGTACCTTAAGGAAATGAACAATAATTCATGCGCTAAATTAGCTCCATTTATATTTTTGTTGAACAAATATTTAGTAATATTTATCCAAAATATGTTATAAGTTTCCGATTATTAAATCAAATAATACTATTGGGGGATTATATCTTATTATCATTCTATAAAATCTAAACTTAAAGTATCAAATAACAATTCTTGGAAAGATGATCTATCTACATGGTATTCAAAATGTTAAAATACATTGACAGCACAGCGTCAACTAATATATTTTTTGGAGAAAATAGCCATAAATTGAAAAAATATGTGACTCTTAGCATTAAATTGTGTCTATTATTAAAGAGGAGGTTATTTGTTTCGGTCACTCTAAAGATTAGGGTTAAATGCGACAAAATAATGTTAAAGAATCTGAAAATTAAAATTGAAGATGTTTTATATTTTGCACTTGCCTTATAACTCTCCTTTTTCTAAGACATAGTAGTTGGAGTATTTGCCATAGTCTACATAAAAATAAGGTTAAAAATAGTAGGAAATTTAGGAAAAGATTATTTTCAAAAAAAACTTTAGTTTACAAAACTCAGATTTATTTAAATTATAATTATAGGAGAAAATTTAGTTATAGGAAACATCCTAATTTACATTAATATTTAACCTGAAAAGAGAGGTAATATTTATAAGAAATAATTGATAAAAATGAAAGATATTTTCAAATTTAAATTTAAAAAAAATCGGTTATGAACAAGCAAAAATTGCGTCGTTTATTATGTATATTTTTGTTAACATTGGTTTCTGCACCTCATTATTCTGCACAGAAAATATTTTGTGCCTCACGAGTAAAAGGCGATCCAATTGTTTGTGCAAACGGAATCTCGGATTTTGACAAGCATGCCATTTGGCTACCGAGTCTAGTTTAATACTAGGAATTATATGCCGATGGAAAATGATATTACCACGGATAAATTCGTTTTTGACGGTGAGTGCGAGGGCCTGTTTGTCGAAAATAGCGACGGCGCGCTGTCACTAACTGGCAAAGTGGTAAGTGCCGCTGATTCTAATATTGGATTTTCTGTAGATATCACCTTTGCTAGATTAACCGATGAAATGGAAGATGAGCCTAAAATTGATTCAAAAAAATTAATTAGGTCTCAGTAGAAAAACCCGTTTATTTAAAAATTAATAATTAAGGATGAAAGTAAATGATCACTCAACAAATGAAAAAATTTACACAAATTTCTCTATTTCTCATCGTTATGCTCACGCCAAGTTATTTCGCACAGGAATCTTGGTGTGCTTCAAGGGCAGAAAGAGATGGAAGCTGTGACGTGCAAGACTTTGATAAGCATGCAATTTGGCTGCCGGGACTAATCGAGACACCGGAAGGTATCGCTACCGATGATTTTGTTTTTGTCGGTGAGTGTGGCGGGATGCTCACAACTAATGATGACGGTACAGTGACGCTAAGCGGTGAAGTTCGGAGTCCTGATTCAGACAGAGGGTTTATTGTAAATATAACTTTCTCTGAGTTAGTAGAAAATAATCCACAAACAGGAGATATTTTTGGCCCTAAATTCGAATGCAATAACGACGATACTGAAACAGCCGAGTGGGAATTTTCCTCAACGACTGAGGGTTCATTAACTGGAACAGGTGATTTTGCAGGGGCAATCCTTGATGTCACCCGCATAGGTCCACCGTTCCAGGTAGGGGAAGGCGCCAACAACAAAAATTCTAATTTTGGTGCTTCCGGATGGTTCGAGTGGACCCTGCGCGATGGCGACCAACCTACAAATTTCACCTTTCGTCAAAGCTCCAATGACGTGCCAGTTGAAGTTTTTCCTATCGATACAAACGATACAGATGATCCCCTGCGTGGCGACATCAATATCGACCTAATGCCAAAGGGTTCCATTGGCGATACGGTTTATTGCGATGTGAACAATAATGGAAATCAAGAAGCAGAGGAGCCTGGGATTGAAGGCGTTGAGGTTGTTCTGACTTGTGCCGGTCCAGATGGACAATTGGATACAACAGATGATATCATAAGAACTGAAATTACGGACGATGATGGTAAATATCTATTTGGAGGTGTTCCTGCCGGCGAATGCCTAGTCGAAGTCAACGAGAATACGATTCCAGATGACAAGGAAATCGGACTCTGCCTTGATAAACATAGCATTGATCTGGCTGCTGGTGAATCGTTTTTGGATGCAGACTTCTGCTACATCAAAAGACCAGGAGAAATCGGTGATACCGTTTTCTGTGATGAAAACGACAATGGTGCTCAGGATGGCAACGAGCCAGGAATAAAAGATGTCGTGGTAGTCCTGCGTTGCGCGGGCCCAGACGGTAGCTTTAACACCGCAGATGACATAAAGCGCACCCAAAAAACGGATGGTAATGGGAAGTACTTATTTACGGATGTTCCTGCCGGCAAGTGCCGAGTCAATGTAAGAAGCTCCTCTGTTCCGGAGGATAAGGAACGTGGTAGTAACTGCCCCAAAAGAGTGAATGTTACCCTTGAAGCAGGCCAGTCGTTCTTAGATGCAGATTTCTGCTATATCAAATGCAAAGGAAAGGTTTGCGGCAAGGTCTGGTACGACCCTAACTGTGATGGAATTCGCCAAAATAAATGGCGGCCAAGCCCTAATTGTCCGGTAAAAGTGTTTAATTCCAATCTGGTTTTTAAAACCGTTACGGACTCCAATGGAAATTACTGCATCAACGACTTGCCTCCTGGAAATTATTGGGTAGAAATCCCCATTCCATATGGATATAAGGCATCAAATATGAACATCCATTCCCAGATCAATAAATATGGGAAGACGGACGTAACGGTAAACTGTGGTGCAAAGGCAACGATTGACGCAGGCTTCTGCAAGAAATACTACTATTGACCCGAACGAAGTTTTTATTGCCACGTGCTTTGGGGCGGAAGCCCTGAACTCGTGGCAAAACCGCAGCTATGACCTCAGCTGTTTCTTTCCGAATGGGTGGGAAAAACAGCTTGCGAAATCTGCAGCAGACTTGGATATGATAATACAATAAATGGCTTTTACACTAGCCAATAAAACCCTTGAGCTCGGGGGAGCCGCAAAAAACGGTTCTCCTTTTTTTGATATGCCGATCAAGGAGCGAATGTGGGTCATTCGTATTGGAAATTAGAACTCATTGCTTTATCCATCTCAGAACCAATTTTTCCCGGATGTTCAAGTTTTGAAACATGTAAATCTCTCCGATCAAGGTCAACAGGGAGGTTTGTATGGGAATTGACAACTCGTTCGATTCGGTTTTGATTGAGAGTGTTAGGATTTTCATAAAGTACGACCAACGGCTCAGTATCCGATGAGGTTGGGTGGATACGGCCGTTACCCCCAGGCAAATAAATAGCCCCCGTATAAAAGTCGACGGCAAATGCGATGAGACCGGGGATAACAAAGAAGAACACCCCGATTCCATCCATAATCGCCACTGCGGGGTCAATCCTACCGCCTAACTGTCCTCTTCTTTCCGGATAGAATAAAGTTCCACAAGAGGTAACTTGAAGCATCAGTCCCAGAAGAAGTATCAGAAATAATAGTTTTTTTAACAGTTTGCTTTTTCTCATAAATTTAACATTCCTCATCATAAAAAATTCGATACTCTATTGAGGGGGCAAATAAATTAATAATGGAGCATGCTTTGTGCTCGTAGGTTTCGGATTTCACCAAAATTGACAATTTTAATTCTGTAAAATACAGCCAAGGCCTAATCCTAAATTGCTTGATAGCATTTGATTTGTGAGGAGAATCACGATTCCACACCTTCAATCCCTGAAATATTTTACATAATTGAAATATGAAAATCTGTAAAATTTCAACAACCTGTGTTCTTGAAATATTGGTGGAACTTTAATTTATGTGCCACCTCTATATTAAAATCATTCTTAAGGTCGTAACGAATTACTTTTTCAGAACAATAAGCCACAGTGCATGAATTACACCTGGAACAAAACCCAGGAGGGTGAGAAGAATATTGATTAGTAAATCTTTGTTTCCCCCACTCTTTAGAAATACCCCCAGTGGAGGAAAAACAATTGCCAATATAATTTGGACAATCTGCATTGAGGTTACCCTATACCTTTTTTCATTATTTCACTCTTCTGGAGCCTTTAGAATTTTTAGCTCTCTTTTCAAGCGTTCAATTTCTAGTTCTTTTTTAAGAATTTTTTCCTCTATTTTTGAAATTCTCTTACCTCTGTTGACATGCTTATCTTCTCCGTGATGTGTCTTGTGATCGTGATGTTCCTCTTTCCGCTCATCCCGCCGCTTTTCATGCTCTAGATCCCTCTCCTCTTTCCAACTCTTTCGCTGTTTTTCTCTTTTTTCTTTCCAATGATCTCGTCTTTCCTGGTTCTCTTCACGCCATTTCTTTTTGTCCTCTTTGCGCTCCTGGTTCTTCTCTTCGACCCAGGATGGTTTCCCAGCATAGATATTGATATTCAATAGAGAAACGGCAGTGACTACTATGACGAGTGAGCTTGATACGCTTTTCACAATACTTCCTCTTTTTATGATGTGGACAAATATGAACAGAGTATTCAGTTGATAATTTGTCACAAGCTGATCGGAATACAAACGAACAAATAAACAAATTCAAATTTATTCAAAGAATCGGGATGTTTCAAAAAATAGTTTACACTTTGGTTGTAGCTGAAAAAAGTATGAGCTCAATTGAGATGATTAAACTCTCCTTTTACAAAAGCGCACATCAATAGTGTAAACTACTTTTTCCCTTTGGCGTGAAGCGTCCCAAAGAATCCTGAAAAAGTTTGCGGGAGAACAATGGAATTATTGAAATTAGAAAGTACGCTATATCCTCCTCTGTAACTTAACGGAAAATTTTAAAAGTTTGAGGCTAAATTACTGCCTGATTGAAGTGGAGAATATAAAACCCACTGGTGGGCTAAAATGAATTTGAAATAAATCCTTCATCGCTTAGTCTCGGCATAAAATTACAGTAACAAAACAACAAAATGAAACTTTTGAAGCTAATTTTAGCGGCTTTTCTCATATTTTCTTTAGTGCTCGTTGTAGTATTTCATCTATTACTCAATTCGTTAATTAAAGAAGGGATAGAGATGCTTGGTCCTAAAGTTACACAGACTTCCATTACCGTGGAAAAGGTAAAAATGTCCCTATTTTCCGGGTCTGGTGAGATTAATGGACTTGTTATTGGAAATCCAGAAGGCTTTAAGACACCTTCTGCATTTAAGCTTGCCCATGTCAGTATCGATCTTGATTTGAAATCATTAATTTCCAATCAAGTTATGATTAACGAAATTATTATAAAAAGTCCGGAAGTGACCTATGAGGCTGCTTTGGGTGGAAGTAACATTAAACAAATAAAAGAAAATGTGGAATCCATAACCAATAAAATTCCAGGTACTAAATCTGAGAATTCGGCCCCTAAATCAACCGAGTCTAAAAAAGTTGAAATTAGACGTTTTACCTTCGAAGACGGGAACGCCAAATTAAGTGCCAAGATTTTACAAGGGAATGCGATAAGCATACCACTTCCCGCAGTCGAACTTAATGATATAGGTAAAGATGGAAAGGGAAGTACGTTTACAGAGGCTATGCAAAAAATTCTAGTCGCTATATCTAATTCCGTGCTCGATGCAGTAATTAGCTCCGGAAAACTTGGCAAGGTACTTGGTGACTCTTCAAAAAACATTGGAGAGTCTGTTAATAAGAGTTCATCCAAAGTCGTTGGGGGACTTAAAAAGCTGTTTGGAAAAGAAGGTGAATAGTGGGACAGCGGGGAGGATTGGCTATGTTCTTTTTGGTTACGGGGTCGGCTTAATGTGGATGTTGGTATTCTGAGATCTAGCCCAACTAAGGGGGGGATTTGACCGCAATTGATTGGATCATTTTTTTGATTCGCGGTCATGATGGCGAGTATGAGCAGAAGGTCCACGTCGTAAGCAGTGATCATTTGCCGTTGGTTTTTTTTGCTTTGATGTTTGATTTCGATCGTCAGTCGTAGCTGGAACTGATATCATTATTTCGAAAGTAAGGGCTGGACATGTCTCTTAGTTGGATCGTGTAGTCTCCTCAATTCTTGGCTAATTCGAAATATGGGCATATGTCCGGTTTTCAACCCGGCATATGCCCATAATTTGCTGGTAGTATACTTAATCCACCTCTCCTCTAATAGAATTTAGCAGAGGACAAGGGAACTATTCAGAATCACAAGAATTACTCGATACCGCATGCAGACGTATCATTCAGAGTGACTAAAACAACCAAATCTTGCAGATCAAAATAAGAGTAGCTAGTATTGGTAGCATACAATTCAAACAGATAGATCGCCTGGTTATCTTGAAGAACAACCGAATCGTTCGAATCAATATAGCCTGCGAGGAATTCCACAGCGCTGGATTGACCATCATAACCGCCAACATTAGGAACTTGATCCCCGTTTATCAGCGTGGTGACTTGAATACCGTTTTGCGACGAATCGCCGATCACACCAACTGAATTTCCGTTACAATCGAAGGCTTGACCTAAGACAGATATGGATGTATTGGCAGGCACAACGGTGGTATGGGTATAATTCCGCGGATTATTGCCATCGTTAACATTCCCATTCAAGGAATTGTACGGGCCCCAAGGATCAATGCTCTCATTCCCAATCTTAATCCGGGAGGTAACATTCCATGTTCCACAGCTGCCACTCATCGCCGCACCAAGTACGGTAAAGGTTGCACACACATCTTCGGCAGGAACCACATCATCCCCATCGATCTCAAAATCAACATCTTCTGTGACGACCGTTAAGAATACCTGGGCAATATTCGACATACTTATGCCGTCAAACGCCTTGTAGGCAAAATTATCGGTGCCTGTGAAAGAGGGGCTAGGGGTATAGCTAAAGGATCCATCGCTATTTAAGACAAGAGTTCCATTGGAAACATCGGAAGCAAGTACTGCTGTTAACGTATCCCAATCTGCATCACTATCATTGGGTAGCACACCAACATTTTCATTTACCGTATCACCTTCATTGAGGCTGAATGTAAATACATCATCCACGGCGTAAGGTGCATTATTACTACTTACCGTTAGTATAACAGTGGCCACGTTACTATAATCAGTCCCATCATAGGCTTTATATGTGAAGCTGTCAGTTCCAGTGAAAGAGAGGGTTGGGGTATAGCTAAAAGTCCCGTCGCTGTTCAAGGTGAGATTTCCATTGGAAACATCGGAAGCAAGTACTGCTGCTAAGGTATTACCATCTGCATCGCTATCATTGGGTAGCACACCAACATTTTCATTTACCGTATCACCTTCATTAAGGCTGAATGTAAATACATCATCCACGGCATAAGGTGCATTATTGCTACTTATCGTCAGGATAACAGTGGCCACGTTACTATAATCGGTCCCATCATAGGCTTTATATGTGAAGCTATCAGTTCCAGTGAAATCAGGGTTTGGGATATAACTAAAAGTCCCGTCGCTATTCAAGGTGAGATTTCCATTGGAAACATCGGAAGCAGGTACTGCAGCTAAGGTATTACCATCTGCATCGCTATCATTGGGTAGCACACCAAAGTTTTCATTTACCATATCACCTGCATTGAGACTGAAAACAAATACATCATCCACGGCGTAAGGTGCAATATTATCTTTATCAATAGCACTACAGGAAAGGACGAACTCAAAGTCCTCTTTCGTAAAACTTGCTATGTTATCGATGGATCCAACTTTCGCGTTAACTTTTTGATCAATTAAGGAATTGGATAGTGTATAAACTATCGTGAACGAACTTGGATTCTCATTTCCGATACCACTTATATAATCAATCATAAATCCGTCATAAGGCTGATCGCTAAGGTCCGGACCGAAAATCAAGGTCCCCCCTAAACCTGTAAATGAAATGTTCGAATAGGATGAAGGACTGGCTTCGACCGAAAAAGAATCGAGCATCGGACATTCCGAACCATCACATCCATCATGTTCAATAACTAATTCAATCTCATACGTTGAATCCCCATTGTCAATGACACGAGAAACTGTAGTAGAATATCCACTTCCGTTAACCTTGGTTACACTACATTGTCCATCATCATAGGTAGCGTCATCAAGGGTGATAATAGGGACTTTGGAAACTTGTAAGCTGAATACTTGCTTCATGCGGGCATGGTAAGGTAATTCCGCAGGCCAGCCGATTTCGGCGTAAATGATGGCATCCAATGGGCCCTCTTTGGATTCAGAAACATCTTTCCAGATACGGGCAATTGCTGAAAACTCCGAATGCTCGAGCAAGAACAATCCGTTATTAGTATCGCGAGCTAAATCAAAACTCGTGTCGGGTTTAACCTGCATATTATTAAGCTGAAACAGGGAGTTGGACTTCCATCGAATGTCCTGATCCATTAAACCTGGTTTAGAATTGGGGAAGACCTTTAACCAATTCCAATCTTTTTTGACAGCATTGGCATTTATTCGTAATAATTGTTCACCGGCATCGGTTACATAACTGGTTCCGACCGCCTGTCTCTGGGAACTGATCCCAACAGGGAACACTGCTGATACTCCAACAATACCAATCATGACAAGGACTAAGGCTAAAATAATTTCAACCATCATAAAATCATATTTTTGACAATAATTGTTTATTACTTTCCATCTATTCATTGTGGCTTTATCTCCTTAAATTAAAAGATTGTTCTTATGTGTTTTTGGCAACAACCGTTGCCCTTTGGTTAGTTATTTGGGTAAGTTAGTGCTATATGATCACCTCCTTTCTTAGGCTTAAAGGTATTTTTTGATGCGCTCATGTTGGCTTTGTTTCAGAACAAACAAAGATCGTTATAAACTAAAAGATATTTAGCAAACATTTATCCAAAGACTTAATTGTTGATTTAATTAATTCACAACAAAAGAGTTACGGATATCCTGCTTCGCAACAAATAAGTGGCCATGTTTAATTATGATACACAAATGCAACATATTGAAGGCTAAAATGGTATTGAAATAAAAAAAAGAAGTTTTTCGGCAAAAGATGCCCCGGCTTCAGATCATGCATAGAATTAAATTGTGCAATGATGAACAAACGCGTATACTCCATTTTCTCCTTACTCATCAAAGCAAGGCCCACAAAAGAAATATATTCGACCTAAATAATTGTTGATTCGTGGACGTTAACTCGTTCTTTTTGCGAATTTTATATAAATATTCTGTATACTGTGTCTAGTAATATCGTTGTTGAAAATAGTAAAGTCTGTGCTATATTAAGCGAAGGCTTTTGTTGCTATTATTAAAACAAGAGAAATGCTATAGAAATATGGGTACTACCCAAAGCGGTATAGGTTGGTTCAACCAAATTAAATCTCCCAGGACAAATTGATATTTCGTATCTCCTTACGCAATTATTTTTCTATTTGCTTCAAATGATTTGAAATCATCTATAGTTTTCATTTAAACTATTGCATTGGTTGCATAAGATTCTTTTCTTCGTCATAATCTCCGGGAAACATTTTTAAGATTAAGAATCTCAAGGTGTGCAATTCAATTTCTGAAAACCCAGTAAATTGCTGCAACCTATCATCATCCTATTTCGCATCATCCACACATGGGGTTTAGAGATAAAGCATGGCTATTCCTTTGTGGCAATAAAATGTGACTTATTACAATACAAATGTGTCTATAAGGAGAATGGAGTGTTGTCTGTGTCTGAGTATGAAAAAAGAACAAATGAATCATTGGTAAAAGAGTTTATAGATTCCAGCCCTAACAATCACCGAGCTTTTGAAGAGCTGGTATTAAGATTTCAAAAACTGGTATTAACGAATTGTTATAATATTACACACTCTCATGATGCGGAAGATCTAGCACAGGAAGTATTTATCAAGGCCTTTTTTGGTCTTAAAAAATTTGAAGGTCGTTCAAAATTCAGAACCTGGTTGCAAAAAATTAAGATCAATCATTGTTTAAATTACGTTAGGAAACGTAATAAAAGAATTTTTATAGATCTTGAGCGTGGAGCGAAGGAAATACCCGAAGAATGGCATGTAGCTCCCACGGTAGATTCAGATCTCGATCGCTCAATCCGCCGGAAAAAAATTCAAGCTATTCTGAAATCCATGCCCGACACGCTAAGGGTTCCTCTTATTCTTTGTGATATGGATGGGCTTTGTTACAAGGAGGCAGCGGAAGAACTTGGCATAGGTTTGTCTGCCCTAAAAATGAGGTTAAATAGAGCTCGAATTTTTTTTCGACAGCACCTACAGGAACGGATAAATGAAGATTAAGTTTACAAGGCAACGTATTGAATGTATAAAAATGACTCAGAGTTAAACACCAGCCCTTCGGATGAAAGCATTGACCCAGGTGAACCGATAAAGGAACTAGCGGATTTTTACCTTTCTCCAACTGATAATTTTCTAAAGAAACTTTTTCGCAGAATTGACAGACAGATTTTAAGCCTTGAGCTTTTGGAATGTTCTCGAATCAGTATCTGGAAAATGTTTATCGAGTACTGGGTGCTTTTGATATGGGTTATCAAAGGGGAAAAAAGCGAAAAATAAAGGATTCGTCTTGGAAGATTTCAATTTAAAATTAATATTCGACGGGATTATGGATAAGGTTTTGTTTGGTTTGACCGACTTCGTGCCCCGTGCGCTAGTGGGAGTTGCTATAATTATCGTTGGTTGGATTATTGCCAAGGCCATCCAGAAAACCTTGCAAGTTCTCCTGATTCGATTACGGTTCGATGTACTCATTCAACGAATCGGCATCGATCAAATTTTTAAGCGGTTTGGCTTACAAGATAAACCAAGCATTTGGATTCCCAAGATTATCTTCTACTTGATTGTGGTGTTCATCTTTCGGGTGGCCGCTCAAACAATAGGAATGAACGCTGTCGCGGATATTATAAATGCAGCGTTAAACTTCTTTCCTAATATAGTAGCAACTTTTGTAATCTTGCTGGTTGGTAGTGTGGCTGGCCAGCTAGCCGGTAAAGCGGTTGCCAATACAGCGAGTGATTCTGGTGTTGAGTACGCCTCCATGCTCGGAAATCTGGTTGCCTCTCTTATATCTTTTATTGCAGTCGTAATGGCAATCTCCCAACTAAATATCAATATGGAGATTGTGAATTCCGTCGTGTTAATCGTATTTTCTGGGTTCTGTTTGGCTTTTGCAGTTTCATTTGGATTAGGAACGAGAGAGCTCACCAGAAATATCATTGTTAGTTTTTATGTGCGTAAATTATTTAATATCGGAGACAGCATAGAGATAAACGGTGAGCGTGGCGTGGTAAAATCGGTGACGCCACTAGTAACACTCATTGAGCGCGACGATCGAGTTATCTCTATATCCAATAGTACATTTCTCACCAACGACAGTTAATTATAGTAGCATGCCACCTGTTGTATCCAGTGTGAAGGAAAAAAAGTCTTTGCAGTGTAAGAAAAGATTAATAAAGTTAGATTCCAAGAGGCGCAGGGCGCAGGTGCGAATTTAACTATAATGCTATGCTTATTCCGTACCATAGTCAAAAAGCGTTATGTGTGGAGATCAGAAAGAAATTTTGAGTTGTCGACGAGGGTTTTACAAACTTTCATTTTTGGGTTCGGAGAAAATTTGGCAGTGCGGTTGGCTATCACATATGTGAAATACGAACTTAGGGAGTCGGAAAAAATAATCTGTCCCAAAGGCAATCAATAACATATAATCGGACATTTTATTATAACCAATTTATTTAGAAATATTTCCGTGTATATACTTAACAGGTAACCATGGCCGTAATGTCTTTGTATATGTTATTGCGGTCGTTAGCTGGGACAGTTTTTTTCCGACCCCCTAATATCGATACCCCAAGTACATTTTGACTCGAGAAGTCACGGTAACTTCAAGGCTGGAGATCAATATTAAAATAAACTAACTCCCGCCTTCAAAGAGCTTCTCAAGTCACCGGCTGGGATAATTGACTAACAATGCATCAAAATTAACAAATACTTTTTAGCATGTGTGCAAACATTAGCAATAAAATAACAAGGGAAAAATTACGGATTTCGGTGGCCTTTCAGGGAGTTTATACGGAAGATCCCAATCTAATAAAGATCATGGAGTACGCGAAGCTCCTCGCGGAAACCGAGTGTAACGTAATCATTACAGGTGAAACCGGAACTGGAAAAGAGCTGTTTGCCAGGGCAATACACCTAATGAGCAAACGTAAGTACGGGAATTTGATGGCGTTGAATATTAATGCTATACCACGAAATCTCATAGAAAGTGAACTATTCGGATATAAAAAAGGCGCCTTTTCTGGCGCCTTAGACAACAAGGCCGGGTATTTTCACGAAGCTGATAAGGGTACCTTATTCTTGGATGAAATCGGTGATTTACCCATATGCTCTCAGATTAAGCTGCTCCGCGTAATTGAGGAAAAAAAATTCTTCCCGGTTGGGTGTAATAAAATCGAAAGTTCTGATTTTCGATTAATTTCTGCAACAAATAGAAATCTTCATAAAGATGTTGAAGCAGGAAAGTTTCGTCGTGATCTCTATTATAGACTCAGTGTCGGCTGCATCAAGCTGCCACCGCTAAGGGAGAGAGGAAATGACATAACCATTATAGCACAAAAATTATTGGAAAATTTATGTGAAAAGTCTGGAAAGAATAAGCGATTTGCGCCATGTGCACTTTATCGATTACAAGCCTACGACTTCCCTGGGAATATTCGAGAATTGCAAAACTTGGTTGAATTCGCCTTTTACAAAAGTGGCCAAGGAGAAATCACCGACGATAGTCTTGAGTTCCAAGTGGAACAAGCAACCCGTGAGGCGTTAACTGAGACAGCTCTAACCACACTCGATGAAATTAAAATGAAGCATATAGGCACCATGATAAAAATCCATCAAACGAAGAAAGAGGCAGCCAGGGCCTTGGGAATATCCGTTCGCCAACTCTACAAATATATCGATAAATATAAGCTCAACGCTTAACCTAAATGCGTCATATACTTTTCTGTAATCACGGATCTCACACGAAATCAAGGTTTTAGCTTAATTTCACTGCTCACCACTAAAATCAGGACCATTTAAATATGGCAGCTCCATCGCTACGATCTACCACTACCCCCAGTGCCATTCGATTCATATCCATAACATATTGATATAGAATAAATTAATAAAAGCAACTGAATATTTCGCGTATCTTTGCCATATTATGTTGGGGAAATTTGGGAGTTTTTGCACAATCCCTCCAAAAGGTAAAATAAGGATTGGCTAGTTGCCAAGTTCCATTTCTGCTGCTCTTCTTATGATTTTCTGTATGTCACAAACGAAGGTTTGTGGCATATGATATTCTATTCCTTGCTTTTATAAGCTTCCTTTGGCAAGTAAGTGTCAAAAATCATAGTCGAAATCAAGGTGTCATAGTCTGATATAAAGTTGAGTAATGACACTTTTCGCTAGCCGCTGAACTTCTCTTGGATTTAACCATTGGTACGTGAGAATGAACTCTACTTTCGTCCCTTATTTTACCTTTTGGAGGGATTGTGCAAAAATATCCAATTTGTTAACCTACCCAACAATTGGAGTAAGTATTATGGCAATTTTATCTCATTTTTTAAAGGGATTAGAAGGATCAGAACTCCAGACATAGGGCGATTTTGGTATTTCCTATTTTCGTGTAGTTTTCCGGTTGGGCGCTGGGCGAAC
>JAVJHY010700383.1:0-17608 GCA_035593235.1 Phascolosoma agassizii | reverse complement strand
AGCTAAGGCGGCACTTATTTCAATTCGAACCCAGTCACTCTCTTGATCGATTCGGCGGCGCCCCCATTTGTCCATGCCTGCAGTCATCCAGTCCGGACCGATAATAACTATAATAAATGTGGATTCGCTCAGAGCATTTTTAATTTTATCCGGCCAAGTAGCACCAAAGTCAATGGAGGATGTATCGAAAAACACCGAGTCATCACCCATCTCCTCTTTCAATGCCTTTGCTATTTGGGCCGCATCGGATGCGGTGTCGTCGCGTCTATAGTTAATGAAAGCGGTATCCATTAGTTTTTTTTGTATAACAAGTTATTAACTAGTTTCTTGATAACTACACTAAGTGTCTATTTTAGGCACAAAAATATTCCTACTTATGATTATGCTTTCTTGATATCTACAAAAAAGCGTAAATATCAAGAAAGGTGACCTAATGGCGAAATTCAATCGTTGGCATTTAAGGCTCTTAAAATTGACTCTGTGGTTTCCGCAGACAAGAGAAATTTACCGGTAAAGATCGGAGAGAAATATTGAAGAGTCAACAACTCTTGCGAAAACCTGAAGTACCACCCGCGGTGTTTTTTTTCAATTCTACCCTGTTGGTTAAACATGGCGATCTGAACTGATGCCTCGCGCCCTTCGATTTCGCGATAATTGCATAAATACCGTCTCGTTGCACTCGGCTCTCAACAGATCGCTAGGGATATGCTTCCGGATATCGCAAAACCGAAGAATACAAGCTCTCGGAACACATCATCCATAGTAACCAAACAAAGTAGAATTAATAAGAATTTTTTATCTTTAAAGATGCACCGCTTGAGGGTTCTTCACAGAAATCTGTAAAATGACTGATTTCTTGACGGAAATCCAGACCAAGTGTTGATATCCGAATATGATGGAAATGAATCATCAATAAAATAAAAAAATAATTTTATTGCCTAAATATTAAGCACTTATGAAATGCGATTAAGCTTACCTGAAAATCTGTAGCGGCGATTCAGGCTGCACGTACGCATTTCCACTATAGGCTATGATTTTACAGATTCTTGTGATGATCCCGCTTGAGGAGCGATTGCAATCTTTAACCTGTAGGATTAGGGGCACACCTCCAGTTCATTAGTTTTAATATATATTTTCTATTTATTAAAAATCACTTACATCCATAATATTTTTTCTTTAGCTTCTCTTTTTTTTAGAAGATTAATTTATCGGGGTCGGAGTTATACAAAAAATATCAAATAATAGCTCCGACCCCGAATAGCCCGACCCCGAATAGCCCGACCCCGAATAGCCCGACCCCGAATAGCCCGACCCCGAATAGCCCGACCCCGAATAGCCACCGACCCCGAATAGCCACGAAAAGATAAATGCGAGCCGAGAAAAAATTCAAGCAAACCGATTACGCTCTTGGCTGGATGTTGATATGGTAAATGGAATGGTTTCAAAGGCATATAGTGTACCTGAAAATGAATTGCTGTCACGATATTACCGTGGTAGCGAAGCTCGTCAGGTTCTCTTTTACCTATGCTCAAAACACTGTAGAGGTCGTTATAGTTTGACCGAGCTATCGAATAAATTTGAAATTTCACTAGGTGGTTTATCGTCGTCGATATACAAGCTAAAAGATCGTCTTAAGACCGACAAAAAACTTTGCTGGGAAAATAAGAAAACTTGAAAAAACTCTGGCCAAAATATCAAATAAGAGGTCCGAATGCCCCCTTGCTAAAGAGAGGTGATGGAAGGGGCTTTCTACCCAAAAAAAAGGAGCCCCCTTCAGAATTTCCTAAATCAAATAACCATTAGGGCTTTTTCCCTTTCCCTGGGTTCACTACGAGTACTTCGCAAACCGCATTCGTCTGATTTCCGCTACCGTCCGTGGCAGCGACATTCCAGGTAATGTGGTTGCCCACGCCACCGGAGTCCAAAATTGTGATGGAGTCGCCCTCCAAGGAGACGTCACAAGACTTTGTTTTATCGATGCGCTTGCCTTTTTTCGTAAACTTGAAGCAATCAAAGCTGGTGATCTTTATGGTCACGCCATTCTCCGCAAGGCAGTTATCATTCGTACTTGTCGTAAAGGAAATCGGTGCATCTGGCGGAATAATCGTGCGAGGTGCATTACAGATAATCATCGGTGGTTCTAGGTCTTCGACAGTTACCTTGGCATCACAGGAATCCATTGCATCCATATCATCGGTGACAACGAGGGTGACATCCGTCATTCCCAGAGCATAGGGACCAGACGGTATTTGATCGAGTGTAATGTTATCTCCGTCAGGATCGAAGGACTCGTCATCGACCAAAGCGACAGCGGCGAAGCACACTGCAGGATCCGTCGGCACAGTGGTCTCCATGCACTGCGCGACTGGCGGCATATTGGATGTCGAAACGTTGGCAATGGTCCAAGCTCCCCGGCCAAGCGTACCGGCTACCAGGACACCATCTTTAGCATCATAATCTAGATCCCAGACCGGAGCATTTGGCAGATTATTTCCCAGTTTGAACCAGATACCGAAATTTTCTTGGAAGGAGATAAGTACACCCGCATTCGTCCCAACGGCAAGCCCTTCGGTTGAAGGGCTTAGTATGTACTTAATCGCCCGGAAGGTGCCGGCGCCGTCTGCGGTGATATTACCGGAGATGTCAGTCCAGCTCGCCCCGCCATCGACACTTTGAAATACCGACGCAGTGCCAATGGCATAGATTATTTTCTCGTTCTCGGAGTCGACGGCAACGCCAAAAACCCTACCGCCAGGGAATGTTGCTGCTGTACGCGTCAGATTGCCACCGGCTGTTGTGCGTACAAACACCTGAGTTCCGGCGCCGACATAGATGAGCTCAGCGTTATTACGGTGCCCGTATACCATCGCTGCATCGGAGTTCGCGGTTACGCTAGACCCAGGGATAATGTTGGCTGTGTCGCCTTGGTCTAAAGACTCAGACACCCCCCCGGTTGTGCCGAAAAGCAATCGGGTTGGGTCGAAGGTATTGAGCTCAACAGGCGTATAGAATTGAGCTGGACCTACACCCGCCAACGCAGGGCGGATGTTCGTGCATCCGGGGTTGCAGGTACGTCGCGTAAAGTTGCCCAGTCGTTGGCTACTAAAGTAACGGATAGAAATCCCTCCAATTGAATCATCTACTGCGACTTTGCCACCATCGCCCAAACGCAATGAATCCCAGACTGTTGCCCCAGTTGTAATCTGTTCGACCGCCCCAGTGTCCTGAGTTCCGCCGATGATCAAGTCAAAATTAGTATCGTAAGCAATGGAGTGAAGCTCGGAGACTTGAATATCACCGTTGATAGAGAACCAATCACCGGTGTTTGCTCTCGGGTTGGTACGCCGGTTGACACCGCCATCGTCGACTTCAATCAAATCGCCATTGGCGTCGAAGGCCATCTCCCGGGAGTCGGCATGGGGTGAGCTGTTATTCGCAGTCCCACCATTGGGCATGCCTCCAGCGCCGGCTTGGTGGGTGAGATGGTCCCACTGGTTTGATACATTATTCTCAATGCCACGAGCCCGCCTAACGTCTCCTCGAAATATGTGCGCGTGGAATGACGATGCCCCCACAGAATTGTTGAATGGCCCCCGCTGGGCGATGGCTGACACGTAGACAATATCCGAATCGTTTGGATCCACTACCATCCCCATCAGCTCGTCCCGACCCTGCAATGGCGTCTCCAAGGTCCCCGGAATGTCCATCTGAGTCCAGGTGTCTCCCAGGTCATCGCTAAAGCCGAGATAGCTCACGACCCCGGTGCTTCCGCGTGTAACTAGAACAAAGACCCTGGAATCTTCCGCCACCGCTATCCGAGTGTTGGTCGATCGAAGCATTGCTCGATTCAACCTGCCATCATTGTTAGAGATCTGAGTCCAGGTTGCCCCGGTATCATCAGTGCGGTAGATCCCTTTGCTTTCGAGCGCGACGTATAAGCGTGCTACGTTGCCTGGGTCGCCCGCCAGGTCGTCAACACTTTGTAATGTGGGCAAGCCGCTTTCCCCATCAGTGATCTCCTTCCAAGTGACGCCGGTGTCGGTGCTGCGAAAAAGACCGCCGGTTAGACCGGCATCACCGCCAAAGAAATTGTTAGCTCCAGCGAGCAGGATGTTCTCACGTGCGGCGACGCTAGAAATGTGTTCATTGACCAGCAACGTGTCGGTGATCGAAGTCCAAGTATTGCCACCGTCGGTGGTACGGAGCAGGCCGCTCAGATCACCCCCAGCGAGCTGGAAAGGCGGATCACCGCCGAACGAACTGAAGCGCCCGATTCCAGCGAGTAGTATCATAGGGTCGCCTGGATCCATTTCCAGCGCTCCGATTGACAGCGATCGCTCGGAGTCAGTCAGCGTGGTCCACCTGGGACTGGCTGCCATAGCATTCATGGTGCGCCATACGCCCCCGTTTGCCGCGCCGATATACAAAATGTTAGGATCGGCAGGGTGCGTCACAACAGCATGAATTGCTCCGGCGACCTCGTTGTTGGGAGAAAGGTTCTGGACTTGGGCGTTTATCATCGGACCCGGACCTTGATCGATCCAGGTTCCGGGGATTATATCTACCGCGTTGGCGGCGGTATTCGATATGGAATAGGCCTGGGCGGGAGAAGCCAATGAGGCGGCTGACCTTGCTTTTCCAGGAGCCAATGTTGGTGCCTCTGGAGCAAGTTCTTCTATTGCGGCACTGGTCAGTCCACCCCACATGATACATGCGAAGATTATTTGTTGCAGGTTTGATTTTTTTCGATTTTTCACTTTTTATTCCTCCTTTTTCTTCTTAATAAAAATAAGTTTCTAATTAAGACGCAACGCGATAACTTTTGAAAACATAATTCTTTCTTCTTTTTGAAATATTTATGTTACGAAAGTAATTCGTTAATCCCAAAACATCTTTAGAATTGACAACCTGTTGGAAGGAAATTTGTTAGGTTTTTATTCGAAAAATGACCTCGGGAGCTGGGTTTAAAAACGCCACAGTTGCGTAATAAGAAATCTGATAAAATCCCAGTATTTCTTCGTATACTATTACCCCCTTTTACTTACATGCAGATATCTCTATACTGGTCACACGATGAAATTAAAAGAAAAGGAAAAAGGACAGAGTAAATGTGCCCCCATTCCTTATGAGAGTAAAGAGACTTTTTGGTCTAAAATTGGAGAAATTTAATGGGGGTGTTTAACCCTTACCTATACCAATCCTGTAGAAATTTATAAAAAGCTGTTCTTTTATGGCGACAGGAGGCCGCCTTAATTATAGTTTGGTGTCTGAGTTTAGATTTCCAAACCTGTTGTTTCGCCAACGGTACGCTAAGAAGCAGGGGTATCTACGCGCTGTTGTAGATGACCTGAAGCCTTTTTGACAAAGTACCAATTTCAACATAGCAGAAGGGACTGAAAGCGCGATTACACAGTTCTTTTGAAAGCCTCATCTGGAGTAGGGCTAGCGCGGGTAATATGATAAATTCAGTTGAATACCGTTAAGCATCTCAAAGATCACCAATTAGTAAAGGAAGACACCTGGCACACAACAGCCAGCAAATGCACCCAATTGCATTTACTCAAAACCTCCGTTTGCTGTTGGAACGGAAAATCGAATCGGAATAAGGCGGCTTGGATACCAAAATCGAAAAGAAAGCGAAGGATCGAAGGGGATCGCAAGACGATCCAAGAGGCAGAAAGGAAAGAGAATCTCCTTGTCTCCGAACTCTATAGCCGGTCAGAGGCCGTTTCAAATTTTCCGATGGCTCAGGAACTCCTTGCTTGTCGAGTCTTCTTGGAGGCAGGATATAGAGGCTCAGAGATCGCTTATGGTGGCGTAAGTTTCGTGAGAAATCAACACCGTTCTTAAAGGATATCGATTTTTAGACTTCACCTTAATATTACGCAATTGTCTTTTTTAAAGGTAACTTTTTGTAACATACAGAGCCGATTATTTCCAGGGAATAAGGCGATCCTGCAGATTGCCGATTAGGCTGAGACTGTTGCTCGCTGCTCGCTGTTTCGGCGAACATGATGAGGCATAAAAGCAATAATTAGATAAATGACCACACCTAAGAGAATGACGGCCCGGAATCCGATAATAGGGGCCAAAGCTACACCAAGGCCTGATGCGATGGTGCCCATCAATGCGTTGACACCCATGGATAGCGGAATCAGTCTTTCGGAATGCGTCAATGCAGCTAGACCTTGTGGAAATAATTGCCCCATTAGAAACGCGGGAACGGCTGGAGTGGCAAAGGCAAGGCAGAGCTTGATTGGCCTGGATAACCCGACGAGAATCGGCATAGTGAGCTCCAGCAGGACTAGGACTAGCACGACGCTTATCGCGGAGAAAATGGCTGCACGCCGGAATGTAAGGTATCCTTTGCTAAACATGCGTGCTGAGTTAAAGCTACCGATGCCAGTAAACAGAATTACCGATGCCAGCACAATGGCGATTGCGTGGCCTGGATGCCCGACCAATAGGCGAAGCTTCTGAATAAATCCCATTTCAACGAACATAAACCCGGCGCCGAGACAGCCAAAGAAAAAGATATGGTTTGCAGCTCCTACTGAGCGTTCAATCGAATGTCTACGGTATGAAATCAATAAGGGGCCCATGATCAGAACAATACTGCCGATCATCAGCAAAATCACCGAAATGGCGTGATTTTGCTTGAGCGTCCAAATCCTGTTGATCCGATCCTGAAAGGCTCCGCTTTGCTTGCCCAACCAGAAGTCCATCGTGAGGTAAGCACTAACCGGAAACAATTCTCCGGCAAAGGGGCGGTCATCAATGGCGGGCAGGACGGCAGCGCCCTGGGGCTTCAATATGGAATTCAGATAACTGTAGGGATCGGATTCTCGCACTATATTATGGATTACGTTATGCTCCCCGGCATCCTGATTGGGGTGGTATATCAAGTGAAGATTATCTTCCTGGGCGATGTTTTGGAAGCGTTTGATGTCGCTGTTCGAAAACCCTTTGGGTTTGACCATTAGAAACCGTGTATTCGCGGCCTTGGATAGAACATAGTCGCCCTCTGTATCAGGTTTGGAGATACTGGCTAAAATTAACGCTTCGTCGACATTGGTATTACCCCGTTCCCGCAGCTGCTTAGCGACGGTTGCCATCAATACTGCCCGGTTCCCGGCCAGCAAGGTGAACTGTCCGTCTGGTGCAAGGTGATTCAGAATTTCAGACAGGCCTTCATCGGTCATTAGATACCCTGGAGCGGAGGCCGTTACACCGGTGAAATATCCGCGGCTGGCACCGGACCAGGAGAAGAGGATGCAATCGTACTTATTGCGATCGCGCGCAAGGAATTCACGCGCTTCAGCACCGATTATGCGGATATTTGGCTTCTGAAAGAACTCGGCAAGGCCAAATCTCTCCTGTTGCTGAGGCCACTCAAATACTTCAGGGACCAATTCAACGCCGGTAATGTCCGCAGTCCCTCCGGTAAGACGATCGATCAACACCATATCGGCCCCGGCGCCGGCCAGGATTACCAAAACTTTTTTGGGTTTACATCCTGCTAGGGCGAGTTTAACTGCGTGTCGAATGCGGATCGGCTCCGGTTGGCGCTGCAGGTCACCATCATCGGGAAAGACACGGGCGTGCCCTTCTCCATTGCCATGCACCATGACTGTGCGGGTGTATTTGTCGTTGGGACCTTGCATTTCGACTGCAGCAATCCGGCCGTAAGATGTCCAGGTGTGCCACAGCTCTTTTACTGAATAACCGAGATACATATAGGAAGTCCGCCCCATGCTCGGTGCATGGGTTGGAGGCTCAAGCTTGGTGCGAACTGGCCCCATAAGCATGAATGCCATGCTTAAAAGGCAAGCCACTGACAGCCAAGAGGCCGTGGTTTTTTTACCTGCAGCGACCATAAGGCTGATGGCAGCGAGAAATGGTAGCATAATAGCCACTACGGCGGATGTTGAAAACTCCCAATAATCTAACGCGACGATAGCCAGCACGGCGCCAATACAGGCGCCAAGCAGATCCAAGGAATACATGCGTGGAATTTCGTCCGCGTTAGCTCCGCGAAATAGGATCGATAAGACCAAACCCAAAAGAAAATATGGCAAGAACATCAACGTCCCGATTAGGATGGTCCCTATTACGACTCGACGTATATGGGTGGCGAGGTAGGTGGATGGAATCTCCCATTCTTTCAGCCCTCCAGCCACCTGGCCAAAAGAGGCATCCAGGGCATTGTTTGTGGACTTGGTATAGAGGGATATTCCCAAAAACAGTAAAAATACCGCCCCTGACGTCGCAAGAGCGAGCCATCCTACCCATTCGGCCCGTCGATAGCGATCCGGAATAGGTCCTTTTAATGTGGCGAACGCACCGGCGGAACCCATGCCCAGCATGGCCAGACTAATGACATAGTAAATGACATTGTCATTCAAAACGATGGCGATGATCCTGACTGAGAAGACTTCCAGGTAGAGCAATCCCAAAGTCGTGAAGAAGATTCCGGTGTAAAATGTGATAGCAGCAATTTTGTTCATTGGTGGGCTCATTTATTTTAGATTTCAAAAATAGTTAGCAATTTAAGGAGAACTGTAACATCCAAGGGGCGTGGCGGTATAAGGGTTCTTCTCGGATTTCTGTAAAACTCCGAAAAGGAATCCCGGGAAATTTACGACGACCTGACCGTTCACCGAGTTATTTACGGCCGCTTGCTGCGCTCCGACGAGCTTGGGCCTGGCCCATTCTCGCTACGCTACGCGGCCATAATAACTCTCGGGTTGATTGGGGAACCAAATTAATAAAACACATGATCTGCCACGCAGTAAAATAGTATTATAAATCTGTAACACCACTGTCATCAGGAAGATGCAATTTTACAGAAATCCGAGAAGAAGCGGTATAAGTCAAAAATTAAGTGAATATAATGGGCGGTATTAGCCTTAACGGACTCTATCCGTTGAAGTTTTGAAGCTCTGTTAATCGAGTAAGCGCTTAGCCGAATCTTATGGATCGGCGTTTTACCTGCACTAATACTTTTTATCTATTAAATGTTGTAAGTTCTTAAAAAGAAATATATAAGAGCAGAAGAATCAAACTTAAATTGTGAGTCTTAATGTGGTCGGCCAGTCGGAGCGCCAAAGCGAGTAGAGTAGGTGTAGGGTTCACATAACTCGATGTAGGAAAGACTGAGGATCCGGCGATGTAGAGGTTGTCGACCTCATGTGCACGGCAGTTGCTGTCGACGACGCCGGTCTCGGGCGTCTTCGACATGCGCGTCGTTCCCATGTGATGATGTCCACCGACCAGCTCCGTTGGCCAACCCTTGTCCTCCGAATTCAACCAGGGTGCTATGCGGAGCTCGCCCAGGCCGAGACGCCTGAGCTCCCCACCGAAAGCCTCGGCGGCGGTCTTCACGGTGTGGTGCTCGCGTTCTGTCAGTGCCCAGTGGAGGTGTGCACAGCGTAGGCCCAGAGCATCTTTGACTTCGCCAAGGGTCACCCGGCTGTCCGGATTCGGCTCTTGCTCGGTTCGAACCTCGAGGTACATCGAGTCGATCTTGAAGCGCTTGGGTTTTCCCGCCACGTGTCGTAGCAGATTGTAGACGATGCCAAACGGATCCCGCATAACTTTGCCAAAACGCTGCATTAGGAAAGGATTACCGATATACCACTGCGCCCGGCCAGGCAGCTTCCTGTGGCGCGCATGCCATATGAGCTCGCGAAGGGCCTGGGTCGAATCCGTGGAGGCGATCACGCGTGAGCTTGTAACGGCTCGGAGGCACTCTGCCGACTCCTGCACCTGTGGTGAAAGCGCCAAGCCGGCCTCCACAAGTCGTCCACCGACCATGCCGGGAGAAAAGACATCGTGCAGTGCCTGCCAGTTCTCGGCGTCGATCGTACCCGCCGAGACGGTTGGGTGTTCCATGAAGAAGCGTCCTACAAGATCATTTTTGTTACACAAACCTTTGGGATTCAAGCTATTGGATAGTAGTAGGAGACGGGCGTTCTCGATTCCGCCTGCCGCGAGTACAAAACACTTGGCCTTGACGCGGACCTCGTTGCCGGTCAGCGTTTTCACGTCAACATATTCGATATGATCAGTTCTCTCTTTGGCCTGGATATTCGTGACGTTCGCATGGATATACACCCTCAGGTTCGGCGAATCCTGAAGGAGTTTCCTGTAATATTCACCAAACAGGATGATTTTCCCGAACTGAAACGCGGAGAAGAGGAGCTTCTCGCGGTCGAACGGCGGCGGCTTATGCTCGAACTCGTCCCAGACCCGCTCGTCGTAGTGAAAGGGGACGTGCCATCCCGCCAGGTCTTCGACCCGCTTGTAGTACGGATCCAGATCACCACGCGAAATCGGCCAACCGCTGTTGGGCAGCCATGGACGCCGCTGAAAGTCGATTTCAAACATCGGCGCCGATCGTGCTCCCCAACGAAACGTGCTGCCTCCAAGCATGCGGTAGCGGCTCTCTTCAAGTTTAAAGTAGGGAATACCGCTCGCGGTCCCGCGGGCTAGCTCCTGGACCTCGCTCTCCAGTCCCAGAGCTCCGCTTTCAAGTATGCAGACTTCCAGCTTCGATCCGGAAAGCTCTCGAGCGATCGCGATCCCAGACGGTCCACCCCCGATGATGCAAAGATCAGAGTCGATCACGGTTCCCTTTTTAAGTTTCCTTGTGTCTGAAATCATTCTGCTCCTGTCCAAATCTACGTGCGAAAATGATAACCAATTTCATTTTTCAGCCGAAATTATATGGTTTTCAGATAAAGTTCAATGGAAAACTGGAAAATTATTAGGAATTCTTAGCAATTATTTCTAGAAATTTGCCGATCTCGGTGCTTAACAGCCATGTGATTGTGGAAATGGCTTCTTAATTTTGTTTACAGATTCTTTTCTTTTCTTTGAATTCGGCAGTCAACTCGTATATACACCATATTTTACGGGATCAAAGTCTGAAAGAAGCAATTTTGCAGATAAGGTTGGATTTGTAATTAAAACCAAGCTATAATTCAAAACAATTATGGACGTTAAAGTAGTTGCTAAATTTAAACTTTAGCCCAGATACGCGTTGATCTTCAGGACCTAAAGCTTGCATAACCCTTTAGCCCTGTACATTAAAAAATATTGTTTGGTAGAAAGAGCGAACCGATTACACTGAATTTGGAACATAAAGTACTATTATAGGCATTAATGGCCGAACGTTTGAAGATGGAACGACCTTGGAAACGGACTGCGGTTTCGTGGATGGGAGCACTTTCGAGATTACTTATTCTATCAATTCAGAAATAGCAAATTAGAGTTATTTATCCCTGAGAACGGTGGTTGGCCATTTGCAAAAAGTAGCCATAATTTCTTCCACCGGGAAGAAGAAAGCGGAAGACCTGATTTCGATCTTGTAAAATTCAGCTTTAGGATTTTTTGGGAGCAGCACCTATTACCTGTTTTCCCGAGGTGCAAGCAGACAAGGAGAATACAGGAGTGTAGTTGTGCAGATTATCCGTGGACTAACCGGTGTTGGGGCTCGTGCTAAAGGATGCTTTAGACCTACGAAGGGATCCTCGACAATGGACTTTCGTGAGGTAGGCAGAATTATCTTAAAACAGTGCCATACATCCATGGCAACATCGTATCCCAGATAAATTAGAAAAATTTCCTTGTAAAAAGACTCTGGAGATTAGTGAATTTCGACATTTTCAGGTATGAATACGTTTAAAAAGCTAACAATTAGGTTTAAGGGATCAGAATAATGGCGACTGCAACAAATCATCGAATAGATACTTCTAAATCTGTAACCATGGATACACTCTTAAGAGAAGGAGAATACTTCGTCTTAGATAAGTGCGCCTTGAAGGAGACGATGTATAATCATGTTTTGAAAGTCTTTTTTGAGGGTATTGAGAATATTGAGAACCGCGCTTGTCGAGATAGAGCGGAGGCTGAAGGATTAGCCAATTTGCATGAATATTTTCCCGTTTCGAAGGTGCCGTTGCTGGAATATCATTTGATTAAGCAGTTAGCCAACGATCTCTACTACTGGTCCTTTATGGTTGGGCAGGAAAATCTGAAACTCAGCCATACCTTTTACGTTGACCATCTAATTATGATGCGAATCCATTATCCTTTTGTTATCGCCCGGCAAGCTAAAAATATTCAGAAGCCTACATACCCACTCAGCGAAAAGCTAAAACTCGGCATGGCAGCTCTTAAGAACTGGCGAATGCTCGTTAATAGCGTTAATAGAATGGTATCGCACGATGAGACTAAATCTGGTAAAGTAATAAAATACAATCCCGATATCTATCACGAGAAATTACCGCCTCCTGCACGCGCACACGGTGCTCACGTGGATACCTGGTACGGACACTCGTACGACGGGATTAACCTTTGGTGGTCCATTGATGGTGTAAATGAGGATAATACAATTATTCTCTATCCTGAACTATTTGGCTATCCTGTGAACTATGATCCTGTAAGCATGTATCTGGCAGCTGATATTCCACTGCCTAAGCCTTTCCGCCCCGTGCTCGATCCCGGCCAGCTTCTGGTATTTAATCCCGAAATCCTTCATGGTACCCACGTGAATATCTCCAACAAGACCCGCATTGTAATCAGTACCCGGTTAAATCCGGAAACACCACGTTTTAATACAGATGCTGTTTTTCATTTTGAAAATTGGCATTCATCGAAGGATTTAGAGCGTAAAAAATACTCCACGATAAGTGTCTTTCCTGCGAAAAAATATCAAGGCGAACCGTCTCATAAAGTCCGGTCCAAGACTTCTATTGAAAAGACAACCACATTGAAGCTCACCAAAGAGTTGAGTGGTGAAGAGTCGCTGCAGATTTGTGCTTCATCTGATCTAGATGTTGGTAAGAAGATAGCCGTAAACCTTGGAAAAACCAAGGTCTTTCTATTTAGAGGCGAAGACGGCTTAAGAGCATTTAGCCGCATGTGTCCACACCTAGCAGTAGATCTAAAGGATGGTTTTAGTGATGACAGTCACATTTACTGTCCTGGGCATGGTGTTGCCTTTTCTCTAAAGGATGGCTCATCTCATTGTGAGGAGTTTAAGCTACGCCAATACAAAGCGTTCGATCAGGACGGCATGATCTACCTTCAACAAGTAACCAATGGAGAGTTGCCTTCTAACACAACAAAACCGGCTTGATAAAAACAAAGAAAAGGTGACCAATGATTCAGCCCTTTCCTTTTACATCTGGCCCTTTCAATGCTTTCAAGGTGTCTGCCGCAACACCGGCGTGTACAGGATGAAAATTTGGATTCAGACTCAGTGCTTGATACAGAAATTTCTGTGCTGTAGTGTCTTCCGAAAGCTTAGCATAAATCATCCCGGCATGAAAGAGAATATTGGCGTCAGGCGTTTTCCATTTTAATGCGCTTTGAATCGACTTCCTTGCCTCTTGGTACTGACCATTCTTATAATAGCACCATGCCAGGGTATCCGTGACAAATACATTTTTATAGACTGCATATGCAGCCTCAGCCTCGGTGAGCGCTGTTTCTAAATTTCGATCATGGTCCGCGTAGAAGCTAGCCAAGAGGATATCGCCGTGTTGGTTGTGCGAGTGATTGTGGTTTTTGGAGCCATCAAGACGGTTAAACTGCTCCTCCGCTTTTTCTTTTTCACCTTTTAGTAAATACAGATCTCCTAGAGCGATAAGTGTCTTTGGGAGTGGGTTGACTGCTGTTGCTTTTTGGTAGTACTTAATAGCGGCATCGTAATTTTTCTTTGCACTCTCGACTTTGCCCATGGCGTTGAGGACGTAATAATTATCGGGTGCCGTTTTAATCGCTTTTTCTAGTTCATGCTCCGCGAGTGCAAGTGCGCCGGTATTCCAAAGCATCATCGCTAGCTGCGCGCGACACCAGGCCGTATTTTCGGCGTAGGGTCCACCAGCATTTATAGCCTTTTGCATGAGCCAAACTCCCTTTTGACTATCGCCGGTAAGAAACATAAGGTGGGCAGCTCGGCTATAGGAAGAAAGATCGGGCCGGCTATCGAGCATTTTTTGGATATGCTCCTCAGCGGTTATATAATCTCCTAGTTCTACTTTGGCATCTGCAATGAGCCCGTGGGCCTCGGGGTTTTGGGGATCCAATACAAGCGCCCTGTTCGCCCATTCGGTACTTTGACCAAACTGATGTAAACCACCATAAACCGAGGAAATCCCAACGACTGCAGCAACATTATCCGAATTCTTGTCCAGCGCTTGGCGATAAGCGTACTTGGCCTGGCCATAGCGGGCTTCGTCCCAGCTCTCTCTGACTTTTTGCATTAAGGCATTGCCCAATTTTACCCAAGTGATATCACTTTCTGGCTGTTGCTTTACGGCCGACAACCACCTGGCGATGGTTTGGTCGGTCGAGGAATCTTCAATGGATTCGGAGATTGCTTCCAATACGTCGGGAATTGTTCTCCCAGCCGAGGGCCCAGCATCCGTTTCTTCATGATGTTCATGGCATGTTCCATCGCCATAAGTCTTCGTTAATGCCAAAGAAAAAAGGCATAGAACGAAAATGAATCCGAGTTTTGAGCACAACTGATGATTATAAAGGAAATTCTTAAGATTTATTGAAGAATGTATCATTTTTATCTCCTGAATTAGTGAAATCATATTTTTTTCTGGGTGTATGGCTAAATTTACTTTGGTAAAAACTGATTTGAAAATCGGGCGACGAACGATGGCTGTACTTGGCGAAAAGTTGGCGTTCACAAATTATTGCGCATTAAATAGATGCTCTTGAAAAAAGCATATTAAACTATGAATTCCAACCACTTGTCCATCCGTTCTATTAAGTTAAATGGATGCCAAGTATTTGCCCGGTCGTCGCCCAATGTCGTTAGAGTGGTGTGATCACGCTTGTTGGTCGTTCTGATAAACCCTACCCAAGATCTCCTCTTGGAGGGATTCAAATCTGGTGTATTTGGAACTACCAACCTCCAATCTTAAAGCTCCGGATCTTTCCGATTCGTTGTCCCAGAGTGAGGCGTTGCCGAATACGGGAATACCTGGTGATAAACCTGATCGTTGGCGTTGATATTATCACCTAGCACCGGAACCGCACCAGCAGCAACCGCCGTTAACGCGATATCGATGACATCATCGCCGAACCTACGACCGTTGGGCCAACCACTGGGAATTTCATTCGTCGTGTCGCCACCGAAAACGCCGAGGCGGTTGAAGTCTGCTTGACCTGCCAGGGGGACCGGATCGGTAGAAGTATCCACCCGAATCACGTCGGGTATATAGATGCTTACGAGGTCGGAACGACCCGATTCCCGCAACACCTCATCACCACCAAAGACTACGATGTTGATGAGCTTGGCAATTTCCGGATTTTCTGCGTAGGTCTGGAACAACGTTGCATCATTTTTGGGCGAGGTCCGGTTGTATTTGTCCTTATCCCCAATCGCGACGAGCGCTTCATTAAATACAGGATTTCCCATCCGGTTCACCTGAACCCATGGACCCAAACTAATCGGGTCCTTATTGGTTCTGCGCAAAGTAATGCGCTTGCGACTAACCGACGCATGAACACCCACCGTCGGGAAACCAGGAACATCGTTTAGCGAATCGACTGGGATCTGAATTCCATACGCTAGCACATTAAATCCCTTGAAGCCGTCTACACCGGTACCAGTCTGGCCGACGCCACCCTCACCTAGGATACGGCCATTCAAAAGATCGAAAATAGCCGGAATATCGGCATAAAATCCGTCTTCACGTGGCCCCGCGAAGACTGCTTCGCCTGTCGGTAGGTCGTAGATTGCCTGTTGGGTGTAACTATCCAACTCAGAAAAGTTCGTGGCACCTGATACTGCGCGACCCTCATCATCGTTGTAAGACGGAGTCGTGTTGGCTCCCACGTTGGGCGGCGGAGTCAGCAGCCCTTTTCCAATGACCTTAGACGAACTGGCGTCCAGCTTATTTACAGCGTAGGATTGGCTGTAGTTTTGACGGCTATCACCGATATCCTGAATGGCCCCAACGTCCGTTCCCAAACCATAGGAAAGGATGGTGTTCGGATTTTTTAGGCCTGGACCCTTCACCGGATTGACGTCCGAGAACCGGAAGTTATAACGCAGAACCGTTTCTCCGGTCACAGGATTCGAGAGGTGAATACTATAGAGTGCATCATCCGCGAACCGGTCGTAAATTACACCATCACCGGGTTCGGAGAACGGTCGAACGTGCGTAACCACGTTTAACACCTTCTGGTCGGGGTCATTGTACTTTGTCCCAACAAAGGTGTACACATCCGTGATGTTCGCCTGTGGGTCCTGTTTGATAAGTGGTGCGTCACTATGACTAGCCGCCTGAATCCTTTGACTACCAACTAAAAACACGGTTAGTAAAGCAACACATACTGCATTTATATTTAGATTTTTCATTGCATATTCTCCTATATTTGTAATTATGATTTACCGATTTTCAAGTTTAGCTGCGAGCAATTTCACAACGTATTTTTCTTTCTAATTATCTTTGGTCTATTTCTTGTTTTTGTTTTCGATTTTGTGCTCGTTGTCCATATACTTACCCTTTAACTCTTGTATTAAGAAGTGGGAACGAATCTGATGCGAGCTTGGCTTTTATTTATTGAAATATTCAAATATTTCGGTAATAACGCGTTTATTCTTGCATTGTGCACCTCCTTTTATTCTTGATCAAGCCAAGACACCCGAGGCCAAACGCAAGTAGAGCCACTGTCCCTGGTTCCGGAACCACAGCGTTTGGTCTGATCTCTTTTTGAACCTGGCCGCTTAAGAAATTACCGTCTACCGTCAGAGCCTCGAAGGTACTGAAATTCCCATCTGGCGCTGAGATGCTTGCGAAGGCGAATCCATTCTTTGTGGTACCGATTGCGAACAAATCGGTGTTCTCAAAGAAGTCGACGATTCCAAGACCAGGATCGTAGCTTGCCATAAAATCGGCAGGGGCCCCGAGCGTCAAGGCGATATTAGGATCGTCGATAGGTGCATCTGTAATACTCACGATACTGATGTCCTCCAATCCATCATTAGTAATAGAGAAATCGTAGCTGAAAAGTCCGCTGTTGGTCGGCGTTACCGTTGCGTTCACGATCGGAGTAGCATGCACAGTGGTAATGGCAAGGAACGCGGTTACCACCATCGTCCATCCAGCAAAGTAGCGAATTCTTTTTAGTTGAGTCACGTTCATTGATATTTTCCTTTGTATTTTTGTTTTAGGTTTGAACGTCTATCATTGCTCGGTTAAATACAGGACTTTCCTTTCTTACCTCATGGGGGCCACCTCCTTTCCGTATGGCTTGTTACCTGTGGACACCTGAGCAATGATCGGTTGGAAATGAATCTGTGTTAACTGCGCAATTCGAGTGCCAAGTCGATGGTAGTGCTGATCATTTGAGTCGTATAGCCTTAAAGTTAAAGTTTTTATGTCAATTAACGAGAGAAAAAGTTGACATTGTTCCTCATAAATTCCCCACCAACTGCCCACCAATAGTTGTGGCGCCACCAATAGTTGTGGGAGGAGGAAACGAGAAGTAGGGTAGGGGAGTGATGGAGTGATGGAGTGGTGGAGTGATGGAGTGATGGAGTGATGGAGTGATGGAGTGATGGAGTGATGGAGTG
>JAVJHY010699326.1:0-17616 GCA_035593235.1 Phascolosoma agassizii | reverse complement strand
CGGTTGATTGGCGAGAACACCATTGAAGAGAAAGTGTTGAGCTTGCAAGCCAAGAAGCGCGCACTGGTTGAGTCGGTGCTGGGAGGTGTCACCGATTCACCGCTCCGGAGCATCACGCGCAGCGACCTTGAACAGTTGCTGGGATAAGACGTGAACGACACGCCTCAACGCTCTCCTCTTACCGCGGTGCAGGTGATCCTGGGCGGGATGCTCTTCTTGGCGCTCGTGGGTTCGTACGTTTGGTCTAGAGCATACCCAAACAGCCGCATCGGTGGCGTTGCGTGGAACGACTTGTTTCAGATGTTCGGTCCCCTCGCCGCACTTTGCTACGCGGCGTTCTTGGGAATAAGGAAGGCCACATCCAATCGCATGCACATTGGCCGCATTGTTGTGATGCTGCTACTTGTGGCAGTTTCCGCCTGGTGCTGGATCAAGAACTGGCCTGTTTGGATGAGCGTTTGAACGCAGAATCTCAGGAACGAGGGCGCAGGCGTAGGTGGCAGGGGAACGCAAGCACATGACCGCTCCTTCGCGAGGATGGCTACCCCACCGTCAGCTTAAGCACTCCCGTGATCACCGCCGTCAGTCCAATCACATAGAGCACAGGACGCCATCCCCACCCATCGGGTCGCAGGCGCTGGTCGAGGCCCCAAATTCGACCTGCACCAAGCAAGCACAAACACAACAAGACCGCCGTGAGCAATCCGTTGGCACCGTTGTTGAGTGAAAACACATGCATGGCTTTCGCAAGGCCAAAGACAACCATTAGGGCGGCGCCCAGTCCGGCCATTACGCGTGTCCACAGACCCAATATTAACGAGATGCCGAGCAAGGCTTCGAACACGAGAATGCCCACGGCAAACCACCACACGCCGGGTTCCCAGAGCATGACGTTCTTAAGGAACGAGCCGTACCAATCGAAGGACCATCCGAACATCGTTGCAGGTTCATCGGCCCAACGTAGGAGACTGTCTGTGTATTCTACTTGGGCGAAATGATCCAACGCTTCGCCGAGGGGTCTTCCCTTTGCAAAGACCTTGTATTCCACCGTGCTGAGAAACACGAGCCCGGTATAGACGCGCAGTAGAAAGATCCCGACGCGAGGTCCCCAATGACCCTGCGCGACCGACACATTGCTTCCGCGTTTCTTCTTGCGGTTCGATGTCTTCGCCACTCGCGCTACTTGCCCGACTCGGCGTCGCGCTTTTTGCGTTCGAGAGCTCGGCGTTGTTCGTCTTTGGGCGGTCGCACGTGCGGTCCGGCGTAGCGCTTGTGCGTCAACACGCCACGTGCATCAAAGAAAAGGCTAAGCGCCTGCGTATCGCCGCGAGGGTCTTCCACCAGATAGTCGATCCGCTCGACCCCTCCCGCGCCTCCCGCCGCTGCACGACGACCAACGTCGCGAGCAAAGGGATACTCTTCCAAAATCCACGAGCTGCTCACACCGGGATTAAGTGACTGCATAGATGCGTACGACATGCGTTCTTGGTTGGGCGCGGCAAAGGTCCCGCACGCAGAAAGCAACGCGGCCGCGGCACACAGGGTTGCGACATGCATGAATGAAAGACGACGATCCATGGTCGTATTCTACGGACGCCTCGCGCTTGAAGGTCCAATGTTCCTGCAAGCTGCAGGTGTTGACGGGGTAGGATCCATCGATGAACCCCGGCGCCCACAACTCCCGAGACGCCGACCGGGACGACGAGCGCCACGACGACAATAGCCTTCGTGGCGCTCCCAAGACGTTTCGCGGACTTACGCTCTTCCCCTTTCAGCGGCACGCGTTGCAGTCCATTTTCTCGGGCCACAACGTGGTCGTCGCAGCCCCCACCGGCGCGGGCAAGACGCTCGTCGCCGACTTTGCCATTGAGCAGGCTCTCTCGCAGGACCGGCGTGTGGTGTACACAAGCCCCATCAAGGCGCTTTCCAATCAGAAATTTCGCGATTTTCGAGAGCAGTACGGCAGCGATGGCGTAGGCCTCATGACCGGTGACGTCACGATTCAGTCCGACGCCCCGCTTCTCATCATGACGACGGAGATCTTCCGAAACACAATCTTTGAGGACCCGGCACGGCTTGAGCGCTTTGACTTTGTCATCTTTGATGAAGTGCACTACCTCGACGACCGCGAGCGCGGAACGGTGTGGGAAGAGGCCATGATCTATGCGCCGCCTCATATTCGCGTCGTGGCCCTCTCGGCGACCATTCCCAACGTAGACGAGCTCGCAAAGTGGCTTCAGTGGGTCCGGGAGATTGACGCCGACGTCATCATTGAGAACGAACGTCCAGTTCCCCTCCTGCACAACGTGTGGATTCCTGGTCGCGGCGCAAAGGACCTCAAGGGCGTGAAGGCCCACTTCATTGAGATGGCGCGGGTTCAACGTGCCAACCGCCAACGTGATCGAGGCGGGCACGGCCGCGACGGACGTCAACAACGAGGCGGCGGACGTCGAAACGAGCGTAGACGCCAAATGCACGTCCTCGACGAAGCCAGTCGCAAGATGCTCGATCACCTGGAACGCAAAAACTACTTGCCTGCAATCTACTTCTGTTTCAGCCGCCGTGATTGCGAAGGCATGTCGGAGCGCAACGCGCACAGGCGCTTGCTCACCACCAACGAAAGTAAGAAGATGGCGGCGCTCTTTGACGATCTCGTCGATCGCTACGAAGTGCGCGATTCCGATGAAACCCATCGCTTGCGTGCCTTGGCATGCCGAGGGGTGCTATTTCATCACGCGGGTATGCTTCCGATCGACAAGGAGATTGTCGAACGCCTCTTTGCCACAGGTTTGGTCAAGCTGCTCTTTGCCACCGAGACCTTTGCGCTCGGCGTCAACATGCCCGCACGGACCGTCGTATTTCATGCGCTCACCAAGTACGATGGCATCTCTCGGCGCATCATGATGGGGCGCGAGTATTGGCAAATGGCGGGGCGCGCCGGACGGCAAGGGATCGATACGGAAGGCCACGTGTTCTCGTTGCTCGACGACATGGACGTGAACTACGACAACATTGCCTACTTGCAGAGCGGTCGATCCGAACCCGTTCGGAGCCGGTTCAATCTCAACTACTCGGCCATCTTGCAGCTTTGGCAACGCCTTGGAAGTCGTGTACCAGAAACGTGGGAACGCTCCTTTGCTCGCTTCCAACAGGGAGGGGCGAATGCCGCGTCGGCGGAGGCACCCCGTCAAGACAGTCGCCAGGGTCACCGCAACGACAAGCGCAAGCGCCAACGCAAACCGAAGAAGCCGAAAAAGGGCGCCAAGCCCCCGCAGAAGGGCAGCGACAAGATCCGCGCGCGCATCCGTGTTCTGCGCGATACGAATTACATCGATGATCAAGGATGGACCCGCAAGGGAGCACTCTGCGCGCATATCAATGGCTATGAGATTGCGATGACCGAGGCGTACGAAGGCGGCTGGCTGTTTCGCTGCGATCCGATTCAAGCCGCCATGCTCGTGGCATCCATTGTGTACGAAGCGAGGCCCTCGGATGCCGCCGCCCGCGCGACGGTATCGCTCAAAGGCATCGCCAACCCTTACACCGCGTGCATGGCCGAATTTGCGAAAATCGAACAGTCTCACGGACTGCAAAAACCGATTCGCGGTCCCGACTTTGGCATGGCCGGCCTTGTGCAGCGTTTTGCCGAAGGTAAGTCTTTCGACTCGTTGCTTGATCACACGAACATGCGCGCGGGCGATATCGTTCGGGTGCTACGCATGACCATTCAGTTGTTGCGCCAGACCGCTCACGCCCTGCCTCCTGGAGACCCATGCATTGCTGTGCTACGGGAAGCACAAAATCGAATCGACCGCGATGTCGTTGATGCCAAACGGCAGCTCGAGCTGGGCTAGACATCTAAGGCCGCGCAGCGGCGCGACGACCCACGGAGATGGCGCTACACTTAGGCAATGCCAAGTAAGAAACGCAGACGCTCCGCCCGCTCGTCCACCACGCCGGCCACCGACACACCCGCTGAGGCCGAGGCACCTTCGTCCAAGCCCGCCCCAACGGACGGCGCCGTCGGTAAAGTTCTCGGACGTTGCAAGCTGCTGGAACGCATTGGGCGCGGCAACACGGCCATTGTCTATCGGGCACACTATGAACCCCTCGACCAGGAAGTGGCCGTCAAGATCCTGCTTCCTTCGATTAGCAGCAACGAAACCTTGGTTGAACGCTTTCTGACGGAAGCGCGAACCATCGCCATGATCGACAACGAGAACGTGGTGAAGATCTACGACGTGGGGGAAGACGGCGGCAACTACTACATGGTCATGGAGCTGCTTGAGGGCGAAGAAATCCTCGACCTCATTCGTCGCGAAGGTCAAGTCGACTTCACCGATTCACTTCGCCTCGTGCGACAAGCCGCCCAGGGGCTTGCGGCGGCGCATGCCAAAGGGCTCATTCACCGTGACGTCAAACCACAGAACCTATTCTTGCGAGAAGATGGCACGATTAAGGTCGTCGATTTTGGATTGGCCGCCGATGTAGACGGCACAACGGAGCGCGTCGGAACGCCCCACTATATGGCACCCGAGGTCTGTAAGACGGGCAAGGCCGAGCTCTCGAGCGATGTGTATGCCCTGGGTGTATGTCTTCACCATTTGCTTACGGGGCAACCCCCCTACGCCGGCCAAAAACTCCAACAGATTCTCCGCTCGCACATGAACGGCGCTCCGTTACGACCCGAGGCCAAGCGGCCCACGCTGCCCAAGGAAATTTGTGAACTTGTTCGCACGCTGACCAAGGCCGACCCGCTCGCCCGTCCTTCGGCTGCGGAAGTCGTCACCATGCTCGACGCCATCGGCGGCAAGGCCCTGAAAGACAAGAACACGCTTAAGCGTGGGCGCGGCGCCTCATCTCGAGGTCGGTCGGGCAGCAAGAACATGTTGGTGCCCGTGCTTGCAGGGCTGGCCGCGCTCGGTGTGCTTGCATTTGCGCTGTCGTCTGGCAATAGCGACAATGCCAAGGGGAATTCAAACAACAACGGAACCACAACGGCTTCCACAGATGGGACCGCAAAGAACGAAGGACCCACCGACGCCGAGATGTTGGCGGCCGAACGTGCAAGGCGTAAGAGCGAAGCCGACGCCGCCAAGACCAAAGCGGAGGCCGATGCCAAGGAGGCGTTCGCGCGCGCCGAAGACGAAGTTCGCAAGATGTGGAAGACACGCGACGACACCCCCGCCGTCATCAAGCGGTACCGCTTTATGAGGGATCGTTACAAGGGCACGGAGTCCGCGAAGAAAGCCAAACAACGGGTCAAAGACATCAAAGACGGCAAAGTCCATCCGCATCCCGATCGCACGTTTGCTTCAGAGGATGAAGTCAAGTCAACCCTCGAACTCTGGACCACATCCAAGGCCCAGCTGATTGAAACCGTGGCGAAACACGACTACGCCGGTGCCGGATTGCTCATCCCCAAGACGGTGAACGACGCGTCTGGCAATCTTGCGCAAGAGATTGAGTTTTGGCGGCGCCATGTGACACGCCTGGTGGCATTCAAAGGACTGCTCGTGAAAGGGCTCACGAAGAAAGCGAAGGCAGAATCACTTACATTTTCGCTCGGCGACGAAGATGCGACGCTCAAGAACATTGCGGCCAACGAGGTGCGCGTGTCGGTCAATGGAGAAGAAAAGAAGGTCGCGTGGAGCGCCGTACCTGCTGCCGAATGGGATAAGCTCTCTACCCACGCCGTCGACAGCACGTCGATTGATCATGCCATGATGCGCCTCGCGTTTAGCTTCGCGCACAACCTCGAAGATCCATTTTGGGATCGTACCCTCGACGTCAATTCCAGCGCCGACAAGGCCAAGTTCGCAGACGACGTTGCGGGCTACTCCAAGCGCTTCGAAGAACGCTAGTCAACCGCGTGCAAGGGCACGCGATCGATCCCGCCTCAAGGGCTACAACCAAGACGTCAACGGCGATTCTATGCAGACGCTATAGCGCAAGTTGCCACTGGAAGCGCATGAGCATGGCCGAGTCCTCGTCAGTGACCAGACCGCCGTAGCCGGGGTAGCGATCAAAGAGCAAGAAACCGTCATCCTTTGCGTCGATCATGGCAATGTCGGCTTGGAACTTGGAACCGTGGAAGTTCAAGTAGTAGTTCACACCGAAGGCCAACTCGGTAACCGATCCGTCGCCCAAGATGTCGCCGTCGGTGCTGTAGCTGCTGTAGCGGCCCGCGATCTCCCATGCTGTGCCGGGAAAGTGATACCCGAGCTGAACCAAGAACGCGCTGCTGTCGTCGTCCAGGGTGGTAGCACTGGATGGCACGGTGGGTACGTCCGAATCCGTGATCATGGAATACGCGCCGGTGAACGAGAATCCGCCGTATCCGAGCGCGACGTCCACACCCCAACGAAGGTAGTCGCCTTGGCCCTCATGAGGGCTGTCAACACGGTCGGCGTAGTAAAAGCCCCAAGCTCCGACTTCGCCGTACCACCCGCATGTTTCCTGAGAAAGAGCACCTTCTTGGTAGCCAATCGGCTTTAAGAACGCGTAGTTCACGCGACCGCTGTAGGCCAAGTTGTCAGACGTACGATCATCTATCACATTGCGAATAGAGTCGCCGCCATCTCCGTTGGTGATCGCGAGCATGTACGTGAGCGCACCATCGCAGCCGAGCGCGCCATGCAACATGATGCCATGATCGCGGTTGCGATCGGTGTAGCCCGGGAGGTTGAGTCCCACAAACGAGCTATAGAGCGAGATGTCTACAAACTGCTGAAGCTCGGGTGCCACCATGAGCTGACGCGTCGTAGGCAAAGCGATCTGGCCCATGCGAATGTTGAGAGCGTCGGACATGCCCCACTCGATCCACGCTTCGCGAGTGTTGTCGAAGTTATCCGACTGATGGGTGGGTCCCAGGTTGGGAGGCTGGAGCGCGGGGTTTACGGGAATCAGAGTCTGGGGAACGACATTGCGACCGAAGTGTCCGAACTCAAGCTCCATGTATCCGCGAACATTGCAGGGCGCTTCAACGGAGAGCTTGAGGGTGGCGCGGGGAAGCGAAAAGCCGGAAAGATCGCCCCCTCCCGACTCCACTTCATCCCAGTCCATATGCTCAAAGCGAGCTTGAAGCGTTGTGTTCATTCGCAACTTGAAGTCGCCGCCTTGGATCCAGAAGCCTCGGTCGTAGCCAGCACTGCCGGGTCCGCCAACTAGCGACAAGTCCTCGTCGCTGCTCAGGTACGTGTCTACGGCGTCCTCAATGTCGCGTGCCGTGAGTTCACCGTTGGCCCACGCAGGCGCTGCCGCGAAGGCCAAGACCAGAAACATGCCTGCGGCAAGCAACATGGTCATCATGGAACCACTCAAAATCGCCCCAAACCTGGGCGTGGCGTGGGCGGGCTCGATTGAGAACACGGACATATGGGACCCTCCTGTTGGGACGAAACGCCGCCAATTGCGGGATTCATCCTTTGGCCTCCACGCTTTAGATCGGTCGCATCGATGCCTTCTGTTAGTGCAAACAAGAACAGTCGCTTTGGGCGAATGTTTCACGAACAGCGTTTATCGGGACGAATGACGACATCGACGCTATGGCCGATTCAGCAGTGGACGTTTTGGCCTGTGAAACGCGCAGTGCGCATGGAATGGAGTGCTGCGCGGCACCTAGATAAACCGACTTGTATGTATTGAGTGAATCTGCATCGAAGCGAGGTGCCAAAGCCCCTCGATGTGGCAGTCTTCGCATGGTCCGTGTCCGCTGCGACGCGCGCCACGCGAAGTTTGATCTCGTCGTCAAAACGTCATTGGCGGGCTGCGTGAAGCGGCATGCCTGACGCGCTCGATTGGCTCACACGTCCTCCCGAATCTCGGAGAAACCCTGTGGTACCCACACGCCCATTCCGTTCTGCCATCCTCCGTACGGCCCTTTCAGGCCTATGCGTCCTTGTGCTCGCAAGCTGCAGCGGCAAGGCCGGCACCGACGCGTCTTCGTCGCTTGATGAGGGCGGCATCCGTCAGCTCATGCCCGACCTCAACGGTGACCTCGACGCCAGCGGGTTGCTTGATGCCGATGAAATCCTCGCCACGCCCGCCATTGACGGCAACAGCAACGGCATCATCGACACCGTTGAGATCGATTGCGACGCAGATGGCACGCTGGACGGCCGCGTCATGCAAGGCGCGGTGTTCACCGATCCCAACTTCAATGGTGTCAGGGATGCGGGCGAAACGGGTATCGCCAGCGTCACGGTTACGGCGTCGGACCGAAACGGCACGCTTGTGGCTACAACGACGACGGACGCGAATGGCGACTGGACGCTACCAAACACCGCCACGTTGTGGGGCCTGCGCATCGAATTCTCGGGATGGGCAGCTTCGGTTGTACCGAGCATCGTTGGCACAGACAACGGGACGAGCGTTCAAACGATCTACGGTTCGGCATGCGACGTCAACTTGGCCTTGCACGCTCCGGCTGAATGCGATTACTCCGATGGCAAGGGTCGTTTGGCCGTGCCGTGCTACATCGGAGGTGACGGCAGCGGTTCCACCGACGCGGCTATCGTGAGCTTTGGCGTTGATTCCGAAGACGTACCGGCTCAGTACGGTGGGACAGGACCCAATCCAAGCAACGACGCGTCGTACGCCGCCGTGGGAAGCGTCTGGGGACTCGCTTACGAAACCGATTCACAGATGCTCTACGCCGCTGCCATGCTCAAACGGCATACCAGCGTGGGCCCGCTCGGTTTGGGGGGCGTCTACACGGTTGACTACAGCGGTGCCGCGCCCGCGCTCGGCACATCGTTCTCGCTTCAGGGACTCGCACCCACCAACGGTGGCGCCGCCATCAACGTCGGTTCCGTCACGCGATCTGCAACCGGCGACAACGCCTTGGTTGCCCTTCCGACCTTGAGCATCGACCTCGACGCATTCGCCAAGGTCGGCAAAGTGGGGTACGGCGATATCGATCTGACCGAAGATGGAAACTTCCTATGGCTCGTGAACTTGAATCAACGCGCATTGCTTCAAGTCGACGTCAGCACCGCAGGCGTTACGCCGCCCGTCGCTGCGGTGAATCAGTACCATCTCTCTGGACCCACGGCGCTTCCGGGTGTTCCTGCGTGCGTCAACGGCGTGTTCCGTCCTTGGGCCCTCAAGTTTCACAAGGGTGTGGGCTATCTGGGTGGTGTCTGCACGGCCGAGCTCGCGGGAGGCACGACGGCCAACTTGGTTGCGCATGTGCTTGCCTTTGACCCCACCAACGTGGCAGCAGGCTTCACTCCGGTCTTGTCGTTCCAACTTGACTATCCGCGCGAAGCGGCCGCCGAACCCGGCATCCCCGGCTTGTTCCCCTCCGAATGGCAGCCATGGACGGACGTTTGGTCCGGCGTCACACTCAATGGCGATGGAGGCCCGGGCGTAACGGTTGGATCGTGGGCACAACCCATCCTTAGCGATATTGAATTCGACGACAACGACAACATGATCCTCGGCTTCACCGACCGCTTCGGACATCAGCAAGGCGATCTGCATCTGGAACCCACGTCGGGAGCCACGGAGCTCATCGGCTTGTTTGCCGCCGGCGACACGATTCACGCATGCAACGCGGCGGGCACCTACATCTTGGAAGGCACCCCCGGATGCGGTGTGAGTGACCCCGATGGATTCGGTGGCGTCAGTGGAACCGTGGCAACATCTGTGGGCGAGTTCTACTTCAACGACGAACTGACCGGCGCCCACCTCGAAGTGAGCACCGGCGGACTCGCCTCGCTCCCCGGCAAAGGTGAAGTTGTCTCTACGGCGTATGACCCTGTGAGCCAGGTCTATAGCCAAGGCATTCATTGGTACGACACATCTTCAGGCGCGCTCAATCAACAGTATCAAATCACCGACGGCGGCGACGCACAACGCGTTGAGAACTTCGGCAAGGCCAACGGACTCGGCGACCTTGAACTCCTGTGCGCACCACCACCCTTGGAAATCGGTAACTGCGTATTCGTAGATGTCAACGACAACGGCGCACAAGACCCCGCTGATGCACCGCTTCCAGGAGTCACCGTTCAACTTTGGCGCGCGGGCAACCAGGTCGCCGCCACAGTGACCGATGCCAACGGCAAGTACGTCTTCAATGACACCAACGTGAGCGAAGGAATCGTACACAGCGATGCCACGTACGAAGTCAGGATTGACCTGGCCGACGGCGGCCTTGCGGGGTTCTCACCAGGGCAAGCCGACGTGGGCTCCGACACGATTGATAGCGATGGCGACACCACCATCAACGCGGGCTTCGTCACCGCTTCGGTCGCTGCGCTCGTGCGAAGTGAAGCGTCTCATACCTACGACTTCGGATTCTTGTCCGACGCCACCATCGGCGATTTGGTGTGGCAGGACACCAACAACAACGGATCGCAAGACGCCGGCGAGCCCGGACTGAATGGTGTACTGCTTACGCTCTGCGCACCTGGCAACGACGGCACCTGCGAGACAGCCGACGACATTGAAGTGGCCACGCAAACCACCGATGCGAACGGCGCGTATGACTTCACCAACGTACTTCCTGGGACGTATTGCATCAAGCTCGATGACACGACGCTTCCTCCAGGGCTCATCTTGACAACGGGACTCGATCCGTCGTCGATCACAATCGCTGCAGGCGATGACTACAACGCAGCGGACTTTGGCTATACACCGCCCGCAAGCATTGGCGACACGGTCTTCCAGGATGTGGACGGCAATACCACACAAGAAGTTGGCGAGCCCGGCATCCAAGGAGTGGACGTTGTGCTCTACAGTTTGGGGCCCGATGGCGCGTGCGGTGGCGGCGACGATGTCGAGCTTCAGCGAGCCACGACGGACGCAGGCGGCGCCTATAGCTTCCCGGGCATCTCGCCTACGGGCTATTGCGTTGCGATCGACCCCGCCACGGCACCGGCAGGCATGGTGCTCACGACGTCCAACAACCCCAGCGAAGTGTTCTTGACACCAAGCGAAACGCGGGACGACATCGACTTTGGCTATCGCTTCAACGGCCAGATTGGCGATGTGGTCTTTGAAGACACCAACGGCAACGGCACACAGGATGTCGGCGAGCTCGGCATTCCCGGTGTGGACGTACAGCTTTGCTCTCCCGGTGCGAACCCTGCGTGCGACTCGGGGGACGAAATCGTTCTTCAAACCGCACAAACCGATGGCAACGGAGGCTACCTCTTCTCGTTCTTGCCACCCGCGACATACTGCGTCAAGGTCGAAGACACAACGGTTCCGAACAACCACATTTTGACAACGAGCAACGATCCAACGTCGGTACCGCTTACGGCGGGCGAGGTCGTAACGACCGTCGACTTCGGTTATCAGCCGATCGGTAGCATTGGCGATCGCGTCTTCGAAGACACGGACGGCAACGGGATTCAAGATCCCGGTGAGCCCGGCATCCAAACCGTCACGGTGAACCTTGTGGATCCTGGCCCCGACGGGGTATGCGGCGGCGGCGACGACTCGGTGATCACCACCGCAGTTACGGACGCCAACGGCGATTACTTGTTCCCGTCGCTAAGCGCAGGCGACTACTGCGTTTCGATTGACGCATCCACGCTTCCTGAAGCCACGATGTCGAACACAACGGCCAACGATCCCACCTTGGTGTCTTTGGCGTCGGAGGAGGACCGTACCGACGTCGACTTCGGCTTCCAGTACACGGCTTCGCTGGGCGACTTCGTTTGGAACGACATCAACCTCGATGGCGTGCAAGATCCAGCGGAATCCGGCATCGGAGGCGTAGACGTACTCCTTTGCCGTGCCGGAACGGACGGTCTCTGTGACACCGCCGACGACATCGTGTTGGACACACAGACCACCGACGGCAACGGAGCGTACCTATTTGCGTTCCTTCCGGGCGGCGACTATTGCGTCAAGGTCAATGACCTTACGGTGGGCACAGGATTCGTTTCCACGACAGGCAACGATCCGACCTCGGTCACCTTGCCCGCCAACAGCACGGTGGACACCGTCGACTTCGGATTTGGACAGCCAAGTTCCGTAGGCGACACGGTCTTCCGCGACACCGACGGAAACGGTGTGCAAGATGCGGGAGAGAACGGCATTCCAACCGTCACCGTATTGCTGAGCACGCCCGGACCCGACGGTGTGTGCGGCGGTGGTGACGATGTAACGGTAGCCTCGACGGTTACCGATTCAGTCGGCGCCTACACCTTTGGCAACCTTGATCCCGCGACGTACTGCATCAGCGTAGACATCACAACCTTGCCAGCGGGCTTGATCGTGACCACCAACAACAATCCCGAGTCGGTCACCTTGGTACCGGGAGAAGATCGCACGGACGTTGACTTTGGATTCACGGACAGCGGCTCGATTGGTGACTTCGTGTGGGACGACACCAACGGCGACGGCGTTCAAGACGCGGGCGAACCAGGTCTCGGCGGCGTTCTTGTGCGTCTTTGCTTTGCGGGACCTGACACCATCTGCGGCACCGGCGACGACGTCGTGCTTGAGGATCAAAGTACCGACGGCACCGGCGCGTACCTCTTCGAGGGATTGGCCGCAGGAACCTACTGCGTCAAGGTGATTGATACGTCGCTGCCCTCGGGCTACGCGCCGACAACGACACCCAGCAACATCCAGACCCCCACCATCACGGCGGGCCAGGCCCTGGACACGGTGGACTTTGGCTATGCCCAGATCAGTTCCATCGGGAACTTCGTGTGGGAAGATCGCAACGACGACACAGTCCAAGACGGCACCGAAGCGGGCATTCCGAGTGTAGACGTTGAGCTCTACACCGCAGGTCCGAACGGCACCTTCGGCGATGTGGATGACGTGCTGGTTGACACTCAAACGACCGATGCCAACGGTGGCTACTTGTTCCTGAACTTGTTGCCGAGTCTCTACCGCGTAAACGTCGTGGAAACTACGCTCCCCGCGGGCATGGTGCTTACCACGGCCAACGAACCTCTCGACTACACGCTGGGAGCCAACGAGGCCTACGTGGAAGCCGACTTTGGGTATCGTTTCACCGGATCAATCGGCGACTTTGTTTGGAATGACGTCAATGGCGACCAAGTGCAAGACGTGGGCGAACCCGCGTTGAACGCCGTTACGGTGACGTTGACGGAAGCCGGTGTCGATGGTGTGCTTGGTACAGGCGACGACGTATCGTTTGGTACACAGTCAACAGATGCCAACGGAGCTTACGACTTTGTGAACCTGCCCGCGGGCAGCTACAGCGTTGCGGTCGACACAGGCACGGTGCCGGCAGGCTTTACGCTCACAACACCTCCCAATCCTGCACTCGTGACCCTTACCGATGGTGAGGACTACAACGACGCCGATTTCGGCTTCCAGGAGGCCGCCTCGATTGGAGACTTGATCTTTGAAGACACCAATGCCAACGGTGTGGCCGATCCCGGTGAGCCCGGCATTTCGGGCGTCGACGTGACGCTATGCACGCCAGGCCCCGACGTGATGTGCGACACGGCCGACGACGTTGTGGTTACTACGGTCACCACCGACGCCAACGGTGCGTATGCGTTCATCGGGCTGGCCGCCAACACATACTGCGTGAAGGTGGACGACACCACACTGCCTCCAGGAGTTGAGCTCACCACGGGCAACGATCCTGAGTCCGTTACGTTGACCACCGGCGAAGCGCGCGATGACGTAGACATCGGCTACCGCAACACCGGACGCATCAGCGATAAGGTGTGGAACGACCGCAACCAAAACGGCATCGTCGAAGTCGGCGAGCCCGGCTGGCCTGGCGTAACAGTGACCCTCGCAAGTGCAGGCCTCGATGGCATCTGCGGAAACGCAGACGACGTGGCCCTCACCACGGCCATGACCGATGCGCAAGGTTGTTACGAGTTCCCGAACCTCCCTGCCGATACCTATTGCGTGATGGTAGACGAGACGACGTTGCCTCCGGGTCTTGAACTGACGACGCCGATCGGCCCACGCACGGTGCCGTTGCTCCCGGGCCAGGACAATCCTGATGTGGACTTTGGCTATCGCAACCCCGGAAGCATTGGTGACTTCGTTTACGAAGATGCCAACCGCAACGGAATGTTCGATGCCGGCGACACGCCCCTTCCGAACGTGACCCTTCGATTGATCGAAGCCGGTCCTGACGGCATCCTTGGAAACGTCGACGACGATAACACCTTCCCGCCAACTGCCACGGACGCCATGGGCATCTACACGTTCAATGGACTGGACGCGGGGATCTACCGCGTCACAGTGGATGAGACCACCGTGCCCACGGACTACTCCGTCACCACCGCCAACAACCCCATGGACGTGACGCTCATGGACGGCGACATGTTTGTCGATGCGGACTTTGGCTATGCCTTACAGCTCTACTCGGTGGGCGACACGGTGTTCGTAGATAGCGACCGCGACGGCGTGTACGAGCCCGACGTCGGCGAAGCTCCTATTGCCGGTGTGCTTGTGCGCTTGCTAGACGAGAATGGACTTGAAGTCGGTACACAGACCACGGATGCCAACGGTATCTACGTGTTCCAGGTGCCTGCAGGCGAGTACACCGTCGAGATTGCGGATAGCAACTACTTGGCCGGCGGACCGCTTGAGCCCTACACGTTCACGGGTCCCTTCCCCGACGACCAGAACACGACCGATGTCAACAGCGATGTACGCGGCGTAAACTTTGGGTACGCCCTGTCCTCGCCGCCCGGCACGATTCAGTTCTGTGGCTGGTGGCTTACCAACTTGTCGCGCTGGCCCTTGTCGCAGATTCCGGTAGGCGACCAAGTGCTCACGCAGGACGAGGCCATCCAGATTCTGGATCACGGTAACCGCTTGATTGAGGCACAACATTCCATCGCACGCTCACGTCTGGCAGCCACGCTCGACATCAGCTACTTCGTAGGCTGGGCGTTGATTGGAGCCAAGCTCAATGTGGCGGCCGGAAACGGCAGCGCAAGCGTAGAAGATGCCATTCGCGCCGGCGATGCATGGCTCACGAGCGTAGGTGGCATTGGCCAAGGCATTGTGCGCACCGACTCGCGCTACGACGCCGGCTACGACATCTTCATCCAGCTCAACGACTACAACAACGGCGTCACGGAAGGCAACTAGCACGGCGAGCGCGTGTTCCTGTCGTAAACGGTTCGCCGGTGCGCTAGGGTCCTACCCATGGACCCACGCCCCGGCGGTTACCACGGCACGTACGTTCGCGTTGACTTGGCCACCGGTACGTCCACGCGCTGCGACCTCAACACGCAGCGCCTTCGATCCGTTGTTGGCGGTGTGGGACTCGGCACGTCCCTGTTGATGGACGAGTCACCCGCGGGTGTTGATCCCCTCGCACCACGTGCCGCGTTGGTGATCGCCTTGTCGCCTCTCGTTGGGACGCCGCTCACAACCAGCGCCAAGTTTGCTGTGGTTGCCAAGTCACCGCTGACGCAACGCATTGGTGACGCGTTGGCCAGTGACCGTTTCGCCATCGAGCTCAAGCATGCGGGCATGGACGCCCTCGTGCTTACGGGACGCGCCACGACATGGTCCCTGCTGATGATTGACGACAAGCGAATCTCGTTGGTCGACGCAAGCGACCTCGTGGGCCTTAGCTCGGACGACGCGGAAGCAAAAGTGCGTGAGCAGCATGGCGCTGCCTATCGCTTCTTTGGCATCGGCCTGGCGGGCGAAAACCTGGTGCGCTACGCCACGATCTCGGGGGATGGCCGCCACGCGGGTCGAGGTGGCCTCGGCGCGGTGTTTGGATCAAAGCTCTTAAAGGGCATCGCCGTTCGTGGCAGCACGCCCTGCGACGTAGCGGACCGCGACAACGTTCTGGCGCTCGCCAAAGATCTTTCTGCGCGGTCTCTGGGTGCGGGCACGCGAAAGTACCGCGATCTCGGAACGCTGGCCAATGTCCTCGTCATGAATCGCATGGGCGCACTGCCCACACGCAATTTCCAGCAAGGAACGTTCGAACAAGCCGCATCGATTTCGGCCGAGGCCTTTCATTCAGAAGAAGGCCACGTTCGCAAGCACTGCGCCGCGTGCACCATTGGGTGTGAACACATCTTCAAGGCGAGCGATGGCACCAAGGTGCGCCTTGAATACGAAGGCGTCTTTGCATTGGGTTCGCTGTTGGGTATTCACGACCGCGACCTGGTGATCCAGGCGGCTCGGCGTTGCGACGACCTTGGACTCGATGTCATTTCTGCAGGGGGCACGATTGCGTTTGCCATGGAGTGTAGGGAACGCGGCTTGTTGCCAGAAGCGCCCTCGTTCGGCGATGGCGAAGCCGTGCTCGCGTTGTTGTCAGACATCGCACGTCGCAAGGGCGCCCTTGCAGACCGACTCGCCCAAGGATCACGCGACGCAGCGACGCATATCGGAAATGGTAGCGAACGATTTGCGTGTCACGTGAAAGGCCTTGAGCTGCCCGGGTACGAACCTCGCGCCCTTCAAGCGATGGCACTGGGACTGGCTGTGGGCGCGCGCGGTGCCGACCATAACCGCTCCGGCGCCTACGAAGAGGACTTCCGATCGGGTGCCAACCGACTTGAGGCCAGTGACGACAAGGGACTCGCCGCCGCCAGGAGTGAAGACCGAGCCGCGTTGATGGACAGCCTTATCCTCTGCAAATTTCTGCGTGGCATCTTTGACGACGTGGTCGAAGAATCGGCCACGATGCTTCGTGCCGTCACGGGGTGGAACACAACCCGTGAAGAGCTGATTCAGTCGGCGAAACGCATCGTGACCATGAAGAAGCTCTTCAATATGCGTGAGGGATGGACGACCGACGAAGACACCCTCCCGCCGCGTTTTCTTGAAGATGAACTAGAGCTCGCCGGAGACGCCTCGGGCGCTCGCATGACACGGGCAGGACTCGACCGCATGATCCAGCATTACTACATCGCGCGAGGGTTCGACACAGATGGCCAGCCAACAAACGACACCCTAAAGTTGCTCGACCTCATCTAGCCGCGTCCATGGCCTCTTGGAGGTGTCGCGGGTAAGCTAAGGCCCGTACATTTCGTACCGCGAGGACACGCATGACCCCGCCCCCTTCCAACGCCACGCCGTCGGTGGCTGCCAAGACACTCTCGCTCTCGATCAACGGCGAGACCGTTCAGGTGAGCGAAGGCACGAGCATTTGGGACGCGGCCAAACAAGCAGGCGTGGCCATTCCCGTACTTTGCCACGACGAGACGCTGGCCCCCGTCGGTGTGTGCCGCATGTGCGTTGTCGAGGTCGAGGGTGCGCGCACCCTTCAAGCATCGTGCACGCGTCAATGCGAAGAGGGCATGGTCGTGAAGACCCACAGCCCCGTCGTGGAACGCAACCGCAAGATGTTGACCGAGTTGCTGATGGCCGATCAACCCGCAGAGAGCCAACGCGATCTCCAAACCGAAGACGACATGTTGTTTTCGTTGGCGCGCAGCTACGGCGTGGACGGTTCACGACTTCCCAAGACCAACGGACGACCCTGCGACAACTCCTCGGCCGTGATTGCTGTCGATCACCAAGCATGCATTCTCTGTGATCGCTGCATTCGCGCCTGCGACGACATTCAAAGCAACATGGTGATTGGCCGAACCGGCAAGGGCAACACGACGCGCATTGGGTTCGATTTGGACAACGCCATGGGTGCCTCCACCTGTGTCGAGTGCGGTGAATGCG
>JAVJHY010699325.1:0-72417 GCA_035593235.1 Phascolosoma agassizii | reverse complement strand
GGCAATACCACCACTAAGGAAGTGAAGGTAACTGCTCAGTAATATCCGGAAGGAGAAATAATAAACCTGCCACTCCTAACCAAGTGAGATACTTGTATGGGAGTGGCTTTTTTTGAATCTCTAAAAAGCAACCAATGCGCGGATATGAATACCTGCTACCGAATGGCCAAAGACGGAAACTGGGACGAAGAAAAGGCCAGGGAAGAATAGGCAAAGGAATATCGGAACCCAATCCGAAGCGCTATAATGGAACCAATAGTGATCGGTTTATCAGAAAGAAAAGCCTGTAAGAATTGGGAGCTAATTTATTAATGTTCAATAAAATAAAAAACCATGCGTGGATTTAAATACATAAACCCAAATGGCGAACTGGTGGAGATAAGCCGAAACCAGACTACCGCAACCAGAAGGTATGCGAATACCGAAACCTATAAACAGGAGGTGTATTCTTTTACTCATCCTGATTACCAACTATTGGAACTGTACCGAAGGGCTAAACTAGTAACTCTGGTGGTGAAGTCGGACACCGCGAATTATACCAAAGACCAGGCACTGGCTTGTGAAGGAAACCTGAATAGGCTGGCACTGCAGACCAAGAGAACGGGACTGGAATTGCCTGTGGTGGATGATACCACCGTACCGAGCTTACAAGGTGCCTGGATGGATGATTGGGTGGATTGGTTTTGTGGAGACTTGACCGGACCAGCTCAGTCTCCGGGATGGTGCTAGGAAGGAGAACAGGGTATTGATTTTTGAAAACTAAAATTCATATCGAAGCTTCGGAAAAGTGATACGTAGATTTTTCTATATCGGAAATGATGGAGGCCGGATACCAATAGGTCGACCTCGGAGGTCTGGCCCGATCGGTAAAGGCTTATCGAAACCTAAGCCGAAAGTGTTTACCGATCCGGTGTCTTTTAAACGCAAATTTTTCAGACCCTAAATATTTGTCTAAACCCAATTTTGTCAATGCCCTCTATGGAGGCTAAAAATGAATACCATGAAAATAAAAGCACTTATCAGGTCCCGTAGATTTTGGTTAATGATGGGAGGAATTGCAACAGCTGTAACCTCTACCTATTTTCCAGGAATCGAATCTGTGATTACCAAAGTACTTGGATTGATCTCTGTCTGGATTGTTGGTGATTCCATACGCTTGACTGCTTAAAAGAGAATTAGCTTTTTTAAGAACTGTTTATGTTCTGTTTTTTGTTTAAGGGATTATAACCTGTTTGGAACCGATGCTTTGTGTCGGTTCTTTTGTTTTGAGGAGGTATTGATGTTGTTTGGATAAAGGGTGGTTTGAAAGGTTGCTAGGAGGCCAAAGGTTAGTGACTGGGTGTGGAAGTATTATGGAGAGAGCAACAGGCGCTGGGCAGGTAATTGGACAGTGAAGGGGAGTTGGCAAAACAGGAGGCCGGAGAGCTTAAAAATAGGCTGCTGAAATGAAAAAAAGAAGGCTTGGAGAAAAGCTTTTGAATAAAGCTGCCTATTGAGCGGAAGGCTTGGTGGTGGCTTCCTGTGCGGGTTGGTAAACTGACCGATACCTGTCGGCGACTGGAGGGGAGGAGAAGCTTGGACACCAGTGACTGACCTGCACGTGGCTTTTCTGGCTACCGGAGAATGGGGGAGGGGAGATCAAAATATCAGAGTAGTAAGCAGAGGCTACTACAGCGAAGGCCAAGCACGCAGCTAGTGGCCGGGTAGATCCGACAGGTGGCCGGCGAGTAGATTGATGTTTGGCCAAATAGGCGACCTGCGGATCAAAGCAATCAAGCATCAAGTTTTTAGAAACAAAGCAACATCGTTTCCAGGAAATAAAAAGTGCCGGAGGCCAGATTTTTCTGACCACCAGCATCAAGGTAAATGAAATAGGGAGACTAGAATTTAATTAGCCGGAGCAGAGGCCATTTTAATATTCCCCTTTTGTTCTTCCCCTTCAGCCTGTTCCTTTTCCACCAAAGCAACTGGATAATTTTCCCAAACGATCATATCATTAGAAGACTGGAGCGTATCTGCTCGATAGATTTCGAGGCCACTCACCAAAGCCTTTCCGGTTTCGATATATTCCTTTGTCGCAGCTTTGTAGTCAAAAGAAGCGATGTAATATTTGCTACCGGAAGTTTTACTCTCCTTGGCTTTAGGATGAACCGTAATGGCAATTTCCGTTATGGCCAAATCTTCGTAAAAAAGCTCTTGAGTCATTTGCATAAATTCCTCCACAGAATATCCGTGAAACATGACGATACTAACCGCTCCTGCTTCGTCGATAAAAAAGAGTTCCAACCATTCCCGGGGACTAAGATCAAACAAGCGATCTTTAAAAATCCGGTAACCAATTGGAATAATGGTAAACGGTTTTCCCGCACCAGTAACCGGAATTTCTCCATTGATGTTTAATACTCCCCGATTAGCGTCGAAGCGATAGGGGCGGGGTCGGCCTTTGAGGTATTTGATATTTATTTCGCCTTCTTTGGAAATAAATTTCTTGAGGTCTTTGGCCTTGATGATGGGCAAAGTTATTTTAGTCATGATAAGTTTTTTTGAAATAATGAAATTAATACTCACTAGGGAATAGTACCGTCGTTGCACTTCTATCCGCTTCGGTAAGTATCCAGATTTTTTGATTCCTATGGACAAATTGTAAATCTTGCGGAAGCAAGTAGACGGAAAGAATTCTATTCCCATTTTTTAAAGCTTGGTCGTTTGTTGCTTTGTCGTCAGGACCACAATCACCCCAGTCTCCCTGTTGATGCCGAGTCAGACAGAACGAGATGAATTTGGCAAACGGAGAATGAACAGCAGACAAATCACTGACCTGTCGAGTCGTAAGGATACGACCGACTTTAAAAGTCGCAGTGGTATTCATGATGAAAATTTTTGTTTAAAAAAAATGCAGTGAAGATTCGGATGCTGCGCCCCGAGGTCTAACGTTGACCTACCTACGGCAGTTGCTTTCAGATTTTTGGGAGACCTGCCCCAAAGGCTATTTCTCAAAGAACTTGCGTAAAGAAAACTAAGCCTATGCACATTACGTTTAAAATTAAGCGCGCTTATCAACTATTTCCCAAGAATGGGAATACATTTCTTTTTCAATAAAATCTGGATAATCATCCCATAATTTCCCGTCTTGAAACACTCTTGTAATTTGTACTTCGTTTGTAGCTGGTAAAGGAATTACAGTACCCCAATATTCCAGCCAATCCGCTGGTTTTTCGTCCCTATAAAAATGCACCTCGATATAAATATCCTTTCCTGTCTGTGGACAAGTGCTGTGAAAACTGGTGCAATAATTCATAGCTCAAAAGGGTAATGGAAAATCTAATTCTTGTTCCAGATTTTCCTGCCCTTCTTCCTCCTCTTCTGGCCAAAAATCCATTTGCTGCTGTTCCTCCATTTCTAAAAATTCCAATTGTAAATCTGGTGTAAAAAGCATGTTTGTTTCTTTACTTTAAGATACAACAAAATGTTGAAAATAACAAAACAAATTGTAGTTTAATTCATTGATTCACCTTTAGTATGAATATTGTTATATTCTGTTCAGAAAATATTTATTTTGATTCTCAATCATTTGTAAATTTTAATACGTGAAAGGCCTACAAACATATATTGCTAACATTGAGCCACGTTTATTAAAACATATTACTGGCAAAATGGGGGAGCTGATATCCATTATACAGGAGCACAATTTCTTATCTGAAGAGGCATTGGCGAGTCATATTTGTGGTGAAAAGTATCAACTTAAATATTATCGAAACCTTAAGTCCAGAACACTGAAAATGCTCCAAGCATTAGCTATTATAAGTGGCTCAAAAGGAGAAAGTGAGGTCAAAAAAAAATTAGATTTATGTCGAAAAAACTTTACGATTGGACAAAAATTTCTTGGAAAAGGAGAAAGAATGGAAGGTTTGCGCTTAATAAGACAGGCTCACAAGATTGCTGTTGACTATGATTTTATTCATTTGGGCTGTGAAACCTCCAGTGTTTTGTTTCACCACTACATATACTACCAACGAAATTTAAAAGAAGCCAGCTATTATGAGAACCAATCAAACCAATATTTGTCAAGTTACATAGCTGAAAAAAAAGTAGAACATCTGTTCTACCGTATTATCGGGAAAACCTATAAAAAACCAATACCATTTAAAACAATCCTTGAAGAGATAGAACTATTGCAAGGAGAAAGCCTTAAATATCAAAGCTACTCTTCTATGATTAAGGTCCTCTATGGATTTAGCGTTGGAAATTATCATTTAGTGATCAAATGCTGCACTTCAATACTAGGTTACTTTGAAAATAAAAAAGGAGTCTACAATTCCCACCATCAATTTTTCTTTTCAAAATTAGGTTTAGCCCAAATAGCGACAACCCAGTATGAGAATGCAAGAATCAGTTTTGATAAAGCAGATAAATACGCTCATACCAAATCCGTAAATGAATATCTCTTAGAATTATACAGAACGATCAACGCACTCCACGCAGGGGATTACCAAACGGCCTACGAACTTTATCGACAAAACAGAAAATGTAAATTTGAACTCATCCGAGAACAATTTGCCATCATCGAAGCCTATATGTGTTTCTTGTCCCATATTGGCTATCTACAGCTAGATGGAAAATTTCGGATTGGAAAGTATCTCAATGAAACCTTTAAGGCACAAGCTGATAAACAGGGGAGTAATATTTGTATTCTGATTGCGGAGTTACTCGTTTACTTGGCAAGAGATCGAGGCAAATTTATTGATCGGGTAGAAGCTATTAATAATTATAGTTACCGGCATTTAAAAGAGGATGATACTAAACGTGCTAAGCGATTTATTAAAATCTTGTGTCTGTTGCCTCGTGCTAATTTCAATCCAATAGCTTTAAACCGAATAGCGACAAGGCAGATTAAATACCTTCAGGAGCATCCTATCCATATGGGAGAGAATATTATGATTGAGATCATTCCCTTTGAGAATTTGCTAGGGATGATTATACAGCAGTTGGAGCGACGAGTGGCTTGATCAGGTTAGTTTTAATAGGAAATAGTTGTAAGTTCCGTTTAGAGCATTAAATTGTTGTTCAGTAGGTGTAGGTGACACCTACTTTTGTTTTCGCTTTTTCATAACCTAGGAGTTTTGTTTAGTACGATACAGTAGCTCCAGTGAAATGAGTTGCTTTAACAAGTCAATACCTTATTGTTTATCCGTATATTGCATGTTGAAATCTAGAATAAAGGATTATATGTTATCTTCATTTGATAGGTTTTTCTATGAAAAAGTGATAACTCCAAGGATTTTAGTTATAGCAATCAGGAATAAATATTCTACTAGAAAAGATTTTGAGGTTGTAAATACATTCTTTGATACATTATATGCTAGCAACAGACTCCATTTACCTTTAAGTGGAATTTTAATTGTTGGATATTGAAAATACACCGATACTAAAATATGAAAAAATTAACCGTCATAGATTTCTTTTGCGGTGCTGGAGGATTTTCTGAAGGCTTTAAACAGCAAGGTTTTAAAATAATAAACGGATATGACAAATGGATTCCAGCAATGGATACCTTTAATTATAATTTCGATCTAGATTCTAAGAAGTGTGATATCTTAGAACTAGCAAGTAACTTAGAATCCATCGAAGAAATTCCTAATTCTGATATTATATTGGGAAGTCCTCCATGTGTTAGTTTCTCTAATTCGAATAAATCAGGAAAAGCAGATAAATCTCTAGGACTTAGGTTAACAGAGGCTTTTTTAAAAATTGTTGCCGTAAAGAAATACCAAGCGAATTCAACTTTAAAAGCTTGGTTCATGGAAAATGTTCCGAATTCTCTAAAATATATTCAAAAAAAATACAGCTTTGAAGATTTAGGTCTTAATTCTTGGGCAATAGAAAATGGATATAATCCGCAAGAAATAGTATTTAAAATTGAAAGAAATAGCGAACTAATCAATTCAGCAGAATATGGAGCAGCTCAATCCCGCAAAAGAGCTATAACAGGTGAAATAGTATCTAAAGGGAAATTTATTTCTCCTATCAAAACTCATCATATAGGCTCACCGTATAATAAGCTTCAAAAAGCTGTGACTCTTGGAGAGATCAAAAAGAAGCTTCCAAGTCCAGCAACTAAAATAAGTGATAAGATAATTATTGACCCTTTATATCCATCAATAAAAATACCCTTAATCGATTTATCTGACCACTTTTATGATACAGGATTATTTGAATGTCAATGGAAGAATTCGCATTTCATGAAAAGAAATCATCCATTCATGGGACGAATGTCATTTCCTGAAAATGAGAGTAAACCGAGTCGTACAATAACCGCCACAAATATTGGCACCTCTCGCGAAGCAATTATTTACGAGTCAAAATATAAGAGAAAAGGAAATGGAGAATATCGAGTACCCACAGTTAGAGAAATGGCTACTATTATGGGATTTCCTATCACATACCAATTTTTAGGAGGAAGTGAAACTTCTAAAAGTAGATTAGTAGGAAATGCAGTATGTATTTCTGTAAGCAGAGCATTAGCACAGATGGTAAGAAAGGAACTTGGTTTAAAGAAGTTGAGTGAACCAATAGTTAAATCAAAACCAAAGCTTAATGGGGTAATAAATCTAAATACTTTTTCTGAAAAAGTATTTGAAGGTCCTCCAAAGAAAAATAAGGGATCTCGTTTTAGAAGACACCCTTTTAAAGATGGAAATATTACTGTTACCTTATCCAATTATAATATAGAAAAAAACAGTAAAAAAAGTGGGAGATGGGTGACATCAGTACAATTCGGAAATGGAAATGGTTTCCCAACATTTAATTTTCGAAATAATTACTATTCTAAAATAGAAACATTAATAAAAGAGCTGGAAAGAGGTCAAGAGTTTCTCGAAGTTATTAACAATGGGTTTAGCGAGAAAATTTCTTCAGGAAAAGAAATGCAAAGAATGTATGAAAATCAAAAATCAGAGGGTGGTTACCTTGAACCGACCTTACTTATTGAAAGAATTGCAGAAATTATTGAAGATCTTAATATTGATGATTTGATGTACAAACAAAATATTAAAAAAATATTTAAGATAAAGGAACTAATTCCCGTAAAACAAATGTTTGCATTATATGCAATAAATAAAGTATCTAGTTTGGCAAATCAAACAAATAATGCCCGTAAAGTTTTATCCAGATAAACCTATTAACTTGCTAGAAACAATTATAACCAAAGAGGATGGAAGTCCTCTTAATGGAGAAATTGAAATATATAGGCAACTATTTTATTCTTGTAAGGAATCACCTCATGATTGGCATATTTGGCATGACTTAAAAATACCTTTTCACTCGCACGATTCAAATCCATTAAACAAGTCAGAAGGACAGATTGACTTCCTCGTTCTGTGTAAAGAAGGACTTATTGTTATTGAAGTTAAAGGAGGAAAAGTGTACTATTCAAATAGAAGATTCTATTCAAATTTTGATCTTACAAAATTACTCCCACAAAATCCTTTTGATCAAGTTAATGGATACAAAATATCATTGATTGAGAAAATCATTTCACTCGATAGAAGAATTTTTGTTACTGCTTGTATTGCTTTTCCTCATTCCACATTTAATGTTAATTCAGAATTAATTGATACATCGATTATTTGGGCAAAAAATAAATTTGATGGTTTCGATAAAATTAATGAGTACCCCAATCTTGCAAAATATATACTAAAAATATTTTCCGATAAAAAACGTAAACTGTTATCTCATAATAAAAAATTTAATAATTTAACCCAAGAGCAAACATCGAACCTTCTTCGATATTTCAATCCTACATCTCTTCCTACAAATAATGCTGTATACCCATCTATTTTGGAATGGCTAAAAGTTCAAAATTTGAACTTATTTAACTGCCTTAAATCGAATAGAAAACTAATGATAGAAGGCGGGCCAGGAACTGGCAAAACGACCTTTGCACTAGCCTATATAGATGAAAGAAGGGAGAAGAAAGGTCTTTTTATTTGTTGGAATAAACTCTTAAAGGCGAATATTAAAAGAAGGTTATTTTATAGAGACCTTCAAAATTGTGATGTTGTTGGGTTTGCAAATATATCTGCAGGTCTCATAGAAACTTATAAATCAAAAAAATATGATTATCTAGTAATAGATGAAGGTCAAGATTTATTTGAAAAAGAAATCGATTCATTTATCAATACTATCTTAGAAAATGGAAGAGGCCTTACACATGGGAATATTTTATTTTTATATGATATTGATCAAAGCTATTCAAATAAATCATCTGATATTCGTGATTATGAATATCTTTTAAGAGATGATTTTGCACATTTTCGGTTAAATGAGAATAAAAGGTCTGCACAGTTTCCTGAAATAAAAAATCTTGCAATTGATGTTATTAATGGAAAGATTGATTCTCTTTTTTTTTTGCTAAAAAAAATATTAATCAGGCCGGAGTTTTAGTCTCTTCTTTTGAATCTACTAAAAAAGTGCTTCATTATTTAAGGAATAATGTATCTAAAAAGCTAAAAGACCAAAATGACGAATCCAATGGTTCTAATAGTATTTTACTAATTGAGTCCTCTATTTTCAACACCCGCGACACTTATGACGGACTAGAAATTGAATTAATTGAGCTTTCTAATAATGAAGAGTTAACTGAGGATAATTCTGGGCTAGTTGACAATGTGTTTCGATATACAACACCATTAAAATACAAGGGGCTAGAGTCTAAGTTTGTGTATTTGATATGTAATGATATTAATGAATTTAATTATTATGAATTATATGTCGGAATAACACGAGCAATATATCACGTTGAGCTTTTAGTAATCAAGTCATGAATCTAGATGAACTACATATTATTTTCAAACCTGAACTTCCTGGGTTTAATAATAAAGAATGGATATTCATTCAAGAATGTTTTCAACTTATTTATCCTGAAATTGAACTAACTATTATCCATAAATATATATTTCATTTGGTGTCCAAACTTTACGAATCACCTAAAGATGAATTACAAATAAAACATATCCACATACCAATTCATTCTGAGTCTTTTCCTAATCAACTAGGTCTTTTTTTGATGACAATCTTAAGGTTTTTTGAATCTCAAGAAGGGTTAAAAAAAATAAATACTGACTTATCTACTAACTATTACTATATTAACAACAAACTTAAAAATCCAAGATCACTTAATAAGTTACTCTCTAAATATTCAAATAATTTATCGGGTCAATCATCAATCTTTAACATTCTTTTTAAGCATGAAGAAACTACAAATAAATCAAAGGCTAAGGGAGAGCGTTATGATAAATCAGGTTTAACAGGAGTAAAGTGGAGAAAATCAATAGACAAAAAGAACAAGCATAATGAAGTAGAACTATTGAATTATAAGTTATTAAGTAAGTTTATTGAGTTCTACTGTTCTAATTCCTCTCTTGAGGGAATCAAAGAATTAAATTTATACCCCTCGGTATTATTTACATGCTTAACAGGATATAATAACTATCTAAACAATAATAACTACAGTTATATTTGGAACTCAATTAATATTGAAGACATAAAGAAGGATTCAATAATTTCCCTAAATGAATTAAGGCCAATAATTACTAACTCAAAACTTAATTATCGAGAATTCTATGATGATAATGGGCAATATCAGATTGATGGTAAATCAATTTTCTATGACCTAACCAAAACAATTGTTCTTTTTAATACATTAGGCCGGTCACTTTATAACGGCTTTAACTATGAAAGATTAAATGAACATGTAGAAGACTTTGGTGGAGCCTTGAAAAGGTTACTTATAATGTCTTTTAGCAAAGGTGAATTCTATTCGCATATCAATAATTCGGATATTATTGCAAAGGTCAAAGAACGTTATAAAATAGACATTGAAAAGGATTCTATCGCAATAAACCCACTAGATACAGAGGCTGAGTTTAAGATCGGTAATATTCATTTTGAAGATATTGATATTTACTACACCCTTTCTTCATTCTATGATCTTCTCTTTTCCAAAAATCCTGAAATCTATTCGAAATATTTATCTATTTGGTTTTTGAATATGCTATCTAATATATATAGCGAACTTATTCAAAAAATAATCTGGAAAAACATATCCGATCAACTTATTGATGCTGATACATTAACCGATTTAAAGACAGTCTATCTTAATTTAACAGATACTATAATTAAAAGAAATAGAAACTTACTTTCCAATTTTTCAAAAAAACAAAATGAAAACGATTCGATAAAAATCAATAAAAGAGTTTTAATTCCATCTACATTTTTAAATAACCCCAAATTTAACGCACCAATTCTTAAGCTAAAGAATGAATTCCGAATTACATTTATTGATTGGAATAGTTTTAAATCCACCTTTAACAAAGAAACTAATTACTTAATCCTTGACTATAGAGACACAAGGTTTGATCATAGATTAAATTATAACATTTTTGATTCAGTCCTTAATTCTAAAAACATTGAGTGCTTCTTCCTTTCTGATATTTTTAAAAAACGTTTTTTTATTAATACAAAAGAATACCTTCAAAAAGTGTTTAGCCCAATTACTCTTTCCAAAAACAGGATTGCAGAGTTTAAAATAAGAGCTAGCGTTGTTGAACAGTTAATTGATCAAATTTCAAGTCAAATTCCAAACATGCAATCAATAGATAATGATTTTAATGATATTGATGATACTGATTACGAGCCACCTTCGACTGAAAAAATAAAAATATTTTTCGAAGGAAAGCAACACACCTTTAATAAAAGTGAAAAACTAATAGTTAAGAATATTAATGATTCCAAACATTATATAATAAGAGCTGATAAGCTGATAGACCATGAAGCAGTAAATCAAATTGAAGGTCAGAGAATATACGAATTGTATGAAAAGCTTGATCTGTATGAGGATAAAAAATCTGATAAAGATGAAATTGTAAAATTTAAAACACAACTGAAAATCGATTTACCTGAAGATCAGTGGCTTTGGAAGCATCTATTAAAAATGAAAGTAAATGATACTTCCATCGACCTTATTTACAACGAATTGGAACAGCTATCAAAGGCAAAAAGCTTTTTTTTAGTCTCCCAAAAAACATTTTTATCCTCATATCTAGATTCCCGAAATCCTACCTTGCCAAGAGAAAAAAAGGCAACAAGAGCAATATGTGATTATTTAAAATTACCCCCCTCTTATTATAGACTTGTTATAAGGTATAAAGCACGCCAGGTCTTAATGTCACGCAAATCTAACGCGAAAATGGATAGATTATTAAGCACACTTATTCAATTTGATTTATTTCCTTTTTTTAATTCTAATAAGTTCGAAAAGTGGTTTAATCATATTCATGATAATGGTGGAATTGATTTAGAAGATATCGGGATTTTTGAAAATGAAAAAAGTGAAATTGAAATTCTAGTGGAGTTTTTAAAAGAAAATTTGAATATTAGAAAAATAAAAAAAATAAAACTTGTGTCAAATGATTAATCATAAACGATCACAATTAGAAAAATTTCTACAAGAACAGATAATTGGCCCTGGAGCATTAAAAGATAAATTATTGTATATCGGAGATAACCCTGAATATAGTAATTCAGATATATTATATGCTCCCCCAGCATCTATTTATTCTTCAGGAATTATTTTCCCTCTTCAGCAAAGTTTAGTTGTGCAACCACCAAAAACTGACGAAGTTTCCCCTGTCTTGTCTTCAGAAGAGGATAGTGACGAAAATATTGAATTAATTGAAGGTAATCCTACTCCAATGTTTAATAATACAATTGGACTATCATTCGTCATTAAAGACATAGAGGCCCTCCAAAAAATTAACTTTGAAATTATTGGAAGAAACTATATTCGTATAAAGCCGAAGGAGACAAGAACAAATATAGGCGTTCGATTAGGTATAGATTACTTTGATTCTGTAATAAAACAATACGAAAGCCTTAAAGAGAAAATAGTTATCAAAAATGAGCATATTTTTTTAAGTAAACATTTTCATTTCGATACTGACAAACCTCTTATTTACGCTGAATTGAAACAAAATAAAAACGCTTTGCGTGAAGAGTTAATCAAGATGTTATCGCTAGATTCAAAACTATATGAGCACTTAGCAAGTATCGAAAATTTTCTTTACAGAACCTCTAAAAAGGAAAAAGATGAATTGTATTTAAAGGGGATTGAAGAAATCGAAAAATTCAATTTGATTGAAAGTTATATCAGAGATTTATTGAAGCTTGAGAGGGGAACTTGGATATCTAAAAAACAAAACTGCATTCTTGATTTATCAAGAATTGATTTTAAAATAAAAAATTATCGAAGTAATTACACTTATAGTAATTACCCTGATGTTTTAAAGAAAGTCATCTCTGATAAAGAGACAGGCTTAGAACTTTCTTGTAATATTACTTTAAGTAAAAACAGAAGAGAAAAGGACGACCACAAGATTTATGTAAAAGTTCAACTTATCAATACTTCTGAAAGGGTAGCTATTACAGAAAACCATAAATATAGTGTTGTAAATGATGACATAAACAAAAAGTGTTTTTTTGATTCGACTATAAAAATAAACGGAAATAAAGATTTGTTTTTTTTTTATAACACGTTAAATCTAAGTTCTAAGGATGTGTATAATGAAGATGAAACTACAAAATACATATACAGGAAATTCAAAGACTATGGAACTGGACATAATTGTTCTGCTGACTGGAGTAAAGAGAATAATAACCTTGTTATTAAAACGACTTTTTTGCCTTCCAACGAGACACCAGATGTAGATACTATTCCAAGGAATACAAGAATAAAAGTATGGGATGAAAAAGAAAAACAATTCAGACCAAGTTCTTACATTGAAAACCATGAATGTTTACAAATAAAATCGCTCTCCTATTTCAGTAATATAAAGGATGACCAAGTCATCGAATTCCTATTCTCTTTCATTGGGTACTATAAAGACTGGATAATTGAGAAGCGAAAGAGTACTCATCGTATTCCAAAGTTAGTCAAACAAGAATTAGACAAATGTGAAGAAGATTATGAGCGTATCAAGAAAAACATTACCTATTTAGATAATAATAGGGAATACGCTCTGAAAGCATTCAGGCTTATGAACTCTGCAATGTTTATGCAAATGTGGCATTCAGAAAAAGTAAAACAAGATAAAGTTAAAACCTTTTTAGATAAGAGTTTTAAAGGCTTCAATGAATCGTTTTATAAGGCTCAATCTGATCATTTATTTGGAGATTCTCCTGCTGGCTGGAGAGCATTTCAACTAGCATTTATATTACTCAATATTGATGGAATAATTAACGTCTCTGAAAATAATGATTGGGTCGAAAGAAATAAAACAGTCGATCTAGTTTGGTTTCCAACGGGAGGAGGCAAAACTGAGGCATATCTTGGAATTATCGCTTTTACAATAATTTATAGACGACTTAAGAATAAGAAAATTGGAGGAGGTGTTTCTGTTATCATGAGATATACATTAAGATTACTAACACTTCAACAATTTCAAAGAGCAACTCTTCTAATAATGGCCTTAGAGCTAATTAGAAGATGGAATACTTATGATTTAAGAGATGAACCCTTTACAATAGGTATGTGGGTAGGAAAAAATAGTCTGCCAAATACGGAAGAAGACTTAGAAAAAGAATTTGAATCAATTGATACCCAGATTGATAAATTTGAAGGCAATGAAGACATACCAATAAATACGAAATTACCTTTTACTTCATGTCCTTGTTGTGGCACGTTTCTTTTTGACAAAAAGGAGAGATACAAAACAGAAAAATTCAACGCAAACTACCTAAATAATAGCATACGATTAAAGTGCAGAAATAATAAATGTTCATTTAGCCATCCTCCAGAATCTCGTAGGAGAGCTGACCAATTTGCGCTACCAGTCTTACTTTCAGATGAACATATTTATGAAAATCCACCAACTCTTTTATTCGGGACTGTTGACAAATTTGCACTTCTTGCTCATAAAACCAGCGGGGCGGATAGACATAAAGACAGTAGACGGATATTTGGCGGAAAACACTGTAATTGGGAGTCTTTTAGAAGCGAAGGATATTTACCTCCCGACCTAATTATTCAAGATGAATTACATCTTCTATCTGGACCGCTTGGAACGGCAGTTGCTTTATTTGAAAATGCTATTGATCAGTTATGTTATAATAAAGAAAACGGTAAAGTAATTCGGCCAAAAGTTATTTCTAGTACCGCTACGACTAGAAATACAAATTTTCAAATTGAAAAACTATACAACAGAGACGTTAACCTATTTCCTAAACCAGGGATTGATTGTGATGATAGTTTCTTTGCCTACTATAAGAGATATTTTAGAACCGAAGAATCTGATCCAACATATCTTTCAAAAAGAAAATATATTGGGTTCCTCCCTACTGGTCGAACTCAAATGTGGATGCAAATGAGGCTACTAGCTCTTTGTTTTATACATCGAGCATTATTTGAAGACGAATTTTTAGATAAATCAATTTTTGAAAATAAAGCCCAAGGTTATCCTGAAAAGGCTATTGATTTCTATCATACAGTAATCTCTTATTTTAATAGTAAAAAAGAAGTTGGTAAAACCTCTTCGCAAATAGATACCTATTTAATAAAAGAACTTAGAAAAGTTTTTAATCTTGTTTTGAAACCAGGGAAAAGCTTATATTATTTTTATTGTTTACGGTTAAAACAATTAGAATTAACAGGACGACTATCTGGTAGCGAAGTCCAAAAAAACTTATCTATTGTTGAGCATAGTTTTACGGATGAACAAAGGTTAAGAGGAAAGACTCCTCCCGATCTTGTAATTGCGACCAACATGATCTCCGTTGGAATAGATGTTTCTAGGTTTAATCTAATTCTGATGAATTCTATGCCTAGAAATATAGCGGAATATATCCAAGCATCTAGTAGAGTTGGTAGAAACAAACCAGGACTTGTGTTAACATTGCATCATCCGTTTAGATCTCGTGATTTATCTCATTTTGAAAAATTTAGAGATTTTCATGAAAAATTTTATAGTTATGTTGAACCCATTTCTATTACACCTTTTGCAGAAAAGGCTATTCGAAGATATTTAAATCTTTATATTGCTACTCTTATAAGGCAGCAATATGGTTTTCAAGATAGAAGGGATGCCAACATAATAACTCAAGCTAAGGTCGACAGAATTAAATCGGACATTTTAGTTTTTTTTGAAAAGGATAGAACATTAAGAGGAACAGCTTCAGCACTTTCCGCTAAGACGCTTTCTATAATTTCTAATTTGTTAGAAAATGCTTTAGATGAATGGATGAAAAAATCAACTAATAAAAGCATTTTAGTGTTTGATCATCCGAGTGATAAAGGATCAGAATATCAAGAAGGGTTATATATTCCATTAAAAGAATACGAAACAAATATTGAAGATGACTTTTGGAAAATACCAATGTCATTAAGGAGTGTGGAAGCAGAAACTGTCCTTAGAATATTAAATAAATAAGTAATGAAAATATCAAGAGATTATCAATATAATCAAGGAATTGGAAGGTCAAAACTATTTTCATCAGTCGCAGGTGTTGGCTCTATTGTAATATCAAAATTTGGAAATTCTAGCTTAGTTCTTTGTATAGAAGAATGGGGGGCTATCCAAAAGGTAAATGAAATTATTGATGAGGTAGAAAGAGATATTTCTGTAGATAAAGATCAAAAGTACTTATCTTTAAAAAACAGATTAGGACGACATAAAATAAACCTCATTCAAGATCAAAGATTTCTTGAGTTTATTCGATTGGAACAAGAGCTTCCAAATCTTTTTGCTTTAGTTGACGTACCTCATCTCTCTTTAAATGAAAGAGGAAATACTATTCAACCAGAAAATAGAAATGCTGGATGGAAAACGGACCCTCTGTTAAGTTATTTTATTCCATCTATTCATTTTCCAAGTTATTTTATAGGAAGAAGAAAGATGGAACTGCGAGAACTTAGCTGGTGGAAAAAAAAGTGGGGTCTTCAAAATTTGAGCTTTTTTGCACCTCCAAGAGATTTTTCCACTAGTAAAAAGAAAAAAATTGATAAAGATAACATTAAGGAGTTCAAACCCTTAATTCAACATAACCTTGTCTACACATGTAGGCATGGGCATTTGAGTAATATTCCTTGGAGTAAATATTTAAATTGGAAAAACCAAAAACTTAATCCTTCTTATCCAAAAAATGATGACTTTGATGATAAAGCTAGCAATTTATTTACTCTGAATAATTGTTGTTTGAAACATGAGTTGCACTGGACTGAAAATAGAAATACTTCTGAAGGGTATTCTAATATATGGCTAGAATGTAAAAACAAGAACTGCCAAACAGAGAAAGTTAATTTAGAAGGTATTAACAGCATACAGCCAAATTGTCCTGGTGATAAACCTTGGAATACAGCATCTGAATTGAAAGATAATTATCGTCATAGAGATAATTTTTGTAATTGTAGAGAGACTAGAATTTCATTAATATCAGCAAGTAGTATTTATTATTCTAGAACATTTACTAACATATTTTTACCCTTAGAATTAGCTAGAGGGATTTCTGAAGACATAGCAATTTGCCTTGAAAAGCAAGAAAAAAAATACAAAAGATTAAAGGAAGCCCGAGGTGTTTCCCGAGAAGGTTATTCTGATGATAGAATTACTCATGAAGATTTAATTGACAATTATGAAATACAAATTCAAAATGATCCTGAATTTATAAATAAGGTAAAAGCTGCGTTTTTAAGCGGTGATAACACCAGTACATCAGAACTAGAAAGAAGTGAAATATATGAAAACTATAGATACCAAGAATTTAATGCTTTAATTTCCAATGAAAACTATTCTGCAAATAAAAAACTTTCTTTTAATCAAATCGACATTCCTTCAAAATTGCAACCCTTTTTTAACGTGATTTCAAGAATTAATATTCTTGCTGAATCTCAAATTCAACTGGGCTTTTCAAGAATAGCACCATTAGACTCAGATGAGAGTGGAAACCAAATGCCTATTTATAGAAATATGAAAAATGATGTTAGAACTTTGCCATCTATACAAAGTCTAGGGGAGGGCATTTTCTTTTCTATTGACAAATCAATAATGAATAAGTGGCTAATTGATCACCCAAATTTAGCTGATAGATTAAATCAAATATTATCCTTAGAGAGTAATATGAGTGCATCAACTAAAATAAAACTAGAAAAATTTGGTATCAGATTTTTAATGATTCACTCTCTTAGCCATTTATTAATGAGGGGACTAGAATTTAAATGCGGGTATCCAACAAGTAGTCTTAAAGAAAGACTATATGTTTCAGAAAGGATGAATGGTTTTTTAATCTACACATCAGAAGGGGCTGAGGGAAGTATGGGAGGATTAGTTTCACAAACTGAGAGCCAGAATCTAATTGATCTATTTGATAAATCTTTTCAAGAGGCTTACGAATGTTCATCTGATCCATTATGTTGGGAAGCTACTAATCAAGGAGTCTCTGGATTGAATTTAGCTGCTTGTTTTTCATGTTCATTAACTAGTGAAACTTCATGCGAAGAATTTAATCTAGGATTAGATCGTCGGGTAGTTATTGATCCTGAGTTTGGTTATTTTAGAAATTATGAATTTTGATTAGAAGAAATAACCCAGCTGATGAGAAATCTAGAACTGATGATTTTTAAAAATGAGTATTACGCTAGATCCGTATGAAGCGACGGTGGATAGTGTTGAAGTCATTAGCCCATTTCCACTTTAAAGATAGCTTCCTCTAATTCTTCAAACAAAATTTTATCACGTGGAGAAGCAATGTGTTGTTGCGCCTTAGCCAAATACTTTTTCGCCTGATTTATATAACGATTTTTAAACTGCGGTTCCACATTAAAAGCACTCCTTAAACTATACCAGCCTAGGGTGTCATAGAATCTTCCCTGCCAGATTCCTCCTTTATGTTTTTCATATTTTTTCAAATCCCCAACATGGTTCTGTAGGTTATTAAATTGTGCTTTTGATCCACTTTTGGTGGTGTAATAAATTAAATTATTTAGTGCATAAAGAAAGTAAGTTAGGTAGATATCTATTTGCTCTTCTGGGACAAGTTCTTCCTCAATGACATTTTTCTTCAGTTCATTGTAGGATTTATCCAGATACTTAATAGTCCCGTTATTAAAAAAATCATTATAGGAGGGGAGAGAAGAAATGATTTTCCATTGCTTAGGTTGCATCTCAGGGATTTCTCGCTGTATAGTATTTTCAATTTCCCACATCCGATAAAAAAGATAAGAAACTCCTAACCACACTTTGTAGTTTTCCTTTTTACTAAGAATACATTGGATAATATCTAATACTTTTTTTGAGTTCTTTTTGCTTGGTTTTACGAGTAATAAGGAGGCAGCATAAATGAGTGCCGTTTCATAGCGATTTGCTTGATCTTTATGATCAATTGTGGAACACAATTCCACAATTAATCGATATTTTTGTAATAACCAAGCTACCACAATGCCTTGTAGAAATCTATCCGCTTTTACCTCGCTGGTTATTCGGCCTGACAAAGAAGAAAGCACTTGATACAATATTGGGGAAGCCTCACTCATGCGACCTTCATGGCTGATAAAAGATTCTATCAAATCTTGAAGGCTTGGGAATTTTCTAGAATCAATACCGAATTTGATCAGCGCAAAATCGCGAAAAATATCTAATTCTCCATCCAAAGCCGTTTCTCTCAAAACTATATTCACATCCGAGTTGATACTTCTGAAGGTTCTTACGATGGCACTTAATTGCTTGGTCCGATTAAGGTTTTCTTCTGTTTCTCTAAGAATCTCAAAAAGCTGTTCTTCAATTTTTTCTTCAATTTTGGAAGAGTCCCATTTTAATGTATCTTGAACCGATTTATTAAAGGTATCATAACTCACAGCCATTTGTTTTGCTAATTTAACTTCAACGATTTCCCAAACGCCTTTCTCAAATTTCCTTTTAGTGTTGAGAAAGTTATCTTCCAATTCTTTTGATTTACTAATGGTGTTTTGATACTTTATATCAAGTATGTCTCGGATATAAGATTGCGTTTTTTTGAAATTCTTAAAGAAAGACTCCGTATTATCACCGATTGAAAAAATGGGTTCCAATGTGAAAAATAAGGCATCTCGAACAATAGGGATTCTTCCAAGTCCTTCTACACCTGAATCGTAGGAAAATAACTCAGGACTATGTTCCCGAATAATTCTAATCGCTTTCTTCACATTTAAAGTACTGGCGAAGAAAATTGGCAATGGCTTTGTATTATCTGCGATATGATCGTCTAATAATTTTTGCAAATGAAAAAAAGCGAGTGAATCATAAAAGTTATTATCCCCTCCATAAGATCTGGCCTGTTCAAAACCAGAGCTAATTAATTTAAATAATTCAATATCTTCCTTTTGTATTTCTAGTAATTCATCTCCAATAGAATCCAGCGCAAGGATTTTGTTTAACGTTAAATATTTCAATCTTCTTTTCCAGAAAGGAAATTCTTTTAAAAAATAATTCACCCTAAATATTTCGGGGCTTTTGTCGATGATTTTTTCAAAATCTTCTTGATTAAGGAAATCACTAAGGTTGGTTTTTTTATCCGAATGATCATATAACAGGTGTAAAATATCTAAGACAATACCTTCCACTTCTTTTGGATTCTTAATCGTTTTCATAGAATTAGAGTGTGGGTATACTCTATTCAAAAATTCGATTTTGTGAGGCTCCAGCATCCTGATTTTTGTTGGCTTGTATATCCCTTGAAATACAAAAGCATAGACCAGTGTCAGTTCTCGTTCTAATTTGGTTTTGTATTTTGTAGAATTGAAACCATGACTAGAAACATACTCAAGTGCTCCATGAAGAATACTTTCAATATCAAAACTATCAAAATAATATTGCAATTTTAATGTGTCTTTACTGTCTTTACGGCGTCTCTCTTCTATCAACTGAATGGAATAACTATCCAGAACGCGATCAATATTCTTTGATTTATCATCTAAGTAAGAAGCAACCGAACTGTTATCTGGTACTTGTTTTTGCATAGATTTAAATTTTAACAATTATTCGCTTTTTGCCTCAGGGTTATCTAAGAAGTATTCTAAGTTTTCTACTCGTCTTTCCTTATCCTCATATAATTTGCCTTGGAGCATATTGAGTATTTTTATTCCACTACTTTCTTTTCCGTTTTGTAATAAAATTTCTCCATGCAGGTAGGTCCAATTATCCGTATTCGGTTCTAAATGACGCGCTTGTATGATGGCATCTTCTCCTTCATCGGGTCTTTCCAATTCAAATTTACATTTCCCCACTTTATACCATACTTCTGCGGAATTCGCATTTATTTCCAGTGCTTTTTCGAAGGAGATGAGCGCTTTGGGAAAATTGTTTTGCATCAAATAAGCTTCCCCTAAATAGAACCAGCCTTCGAAAGAACTCGGGTAATAGGCAACGGATTCTTCGAATAATAAAATTGCTTCCTCAAATGCTTCTTTTCGTTTTTTGATAAATTCTGGTAAGTTTTTGGCTTTTTCCAGGTGTTGTTTTGCCTTTTCAAAAACACTATTGAATTCTAGTGTAGCAGGTTCGAGCGCAGTGGTTGGCGACAAGAATCTAATTTTTCCAAACTCTTTCAGTCCTTCCAAATACTCTCCAATCTTTGCATAATTTTGTGCCAGATCCATCAAGGTATTGATGATTGCTTTATCCTTTTTCTTAAAGAGGATATTCTCTCCCGTTGAAACGGTATGATTGTAAGGCAAAAGCGTATTGTCCAGGAATTGGATAAAAGTATTATTCGAAACTTTATTACTCGAACCTACCTTATCTGGCATCAATTCTGTCAATAAAAAACCAAAGGTTTTATAGAACCGTTCGGTCCATATCTTCCAATCTTTGAGAGAAAGACTATTCTTATCCAATCTTGATAGTATCGGTAGAATTAATCCTCTTCTGTATTTTTCTTTCACATAAGGATGGTTCACAATCTTATCGGCAATACTTTTGCTTCCAAAAAAATTCTGATTATTGGGACCAATTACTAAGACATTTACGTCAGGGAGCAATACATTGCAAATGCCTGCATAATGGCTGGTGCCAGTTCTTCCATCTACCAACACATACTGATAGTCAAAATTAAGTAAATGTTCTTTGACAATATTAAAAAACATCACACCATCGGAATCATGTAAAAATTCAGACCAAGAAAAATTATTTAAGCGCATGGAGTAATCCTCTGAATAATTTCCCGCTGGAATCAAATCTATTTTTCCTCCCGCCGTAGTCTCATCAATATGGATGATATTCTTTTCTTCTAAGGTGTTTACTTCTTCTGCTTGTATTACCTGTTTTTCCCTCATCGATCTTAAATGATCTTCCATCAACTCTAAGGTACCTGGCGTGTTGATATTCTCTTCCTTTAGACCAAAATAGCTATGAAGGCCTGGTGCCTCAAGATCCCAGTCCCAAAGCAATACTTTCCTATGCTTATAAAAACACAAGTAGGCCGCCATGTTTGCACAAAACTGCGTACGGCCAACTCCTCCTTTATAGGAGTAAAAAGAAACAATCATTTGTTGTTTTTTCTCAAACATTATTTATTGCTTTAGACATGTTCTATGTTTTATTAAAATCGGGTAGCCTATCCCGTCCCTCGATCTTTCCTCCTTTCGAAAATTTCTTCAGAAAATGGAGTAGAGAACCTTTGAACATTGATTTGTCTCTCGTGTCGTAAAAATGAGCAATTTGCATCATCTTTGAACTCCTCATAGAACGGGAAAAATAATATGTTCTTCTCTCTTTAACCTTCTGTAACACCTCCTTAGGAAATTCTTCATCAATCGGTAAAATAAGCCCTCCAATTTTTCCTGAATTTTCACCTTCGCCCAAACGATCAAAGAGCGCCGTAATAGGGGTATCTTCTTTTTGTAAGGCTAGTAAATCGAAAATTCCGATATAATTTTTAGGATGTTTATCAATCTCATCCAATTTGTCATTCTCTAAAGCTCTGAATTTTTCACCATTTAGGTATTTTTCAATACCCTTCAACTTTTCTTTCGATTTTAATTCTTCAATTATTTCTTTAATGGTCGAGCCCTCTAACTTTCCAGAATAAGGGCGCCAGTCCTCAAAGCGTTCTTCATGGTAGCGGTTAGATGGAATCTTTTTCAAAAAAGACTTTTTCTTTTTCTTCTCAAAATACGATTTTATTTCACCTGCTTTTGCGGTTACTACATAAATAGTAGGAATAACCTCTTCTTTATCGGCTGTCTTTACTTCTGTAGTAGTAGTTGAGTATACGCTCTTTTTTAACTTAAAAACTTCCATTCCATTAAAACCCAGTGGGGAGGCTGTCGCGGGAAGGTCGGTGGAAGTGGTGATCAATACTTGGGTAGCCGCTGCTTTAGAGGACACCCAAAAGTTATTGAGGTGCTGTTTGATTTTCGTTTTATTATCTATATCCTGATAGCCATCCAAAATAATTTGATACTGGGGTAGCTCCCTTCCATTGCCTTCCTCAAATTCCGCGTGTAATTTGTCTAACTCGCTGTTTTTAATGGAATAATGTTTCAGATATTTTTTTACAATAAAACCAAGGATTGGCCGCTCATGATCCCTAATTTCCTCATCTATTTCTATTTCCTTACAAGGAATATAAATTGCTATTGGTCGTTTATCTTGGCGTAGGTTTGTATTCCAAACACAAAAACAACAGGTCGTTTTCCCCCCCTCAGCCTTTGAATGTAGAACAAGTGATTTTGAATCCTTATTCCAGGTATTGTGTAAAGAGTCCATTAATGCTGTATGTGCATCTTCTGATGAAACGCTTGAATACAACTGGATAGATTCTAAAGCAAGGTCTAAATCTTTCTCAACAATTTTTTTATAATCTTCTTGCAATGAAATCTCATCAAAGTATCGTTGAGAACCTACTTTTAATTGTTCGCGGAGAGACAGTTCGCCTATGCGATCATGGGGAGTTAATTTACCCTTATCTTCATGTAGCAACCAGTCAATCTCTAAGGCATATTGAAAATCTCGAGCCGTAAGCTGTTCTTTTCCTGCTTCGACTGCTCTTGGAAAAGACATTAAGCCTTTAGGGCCTCTTCCTTTGCCTTCTGGACTAGTTTTATCAAGACTTTCCGTCCGAGCAAAACCGGTACATTCTACCGCTAAGTAGGATTCATCTTCCAATACCTTTGAAATCGCTTCCTTGTCTTTGATAAGTCCGCCAGGGAATTTCAAATTTGTTCGCCGGATAGGATCATCTGGACTGAACTTATCTTTTGACAGTCGGTTGTAATTCAGGGAAATCGCTACGAAGACATGTCCTTCTACAAAAATTAATAAGGGCAATAATCCACGCTCTAAACACAAGCCGCAAAACAATAGAGAGAGATCGAGGCAGTTGCCTTCACTCGGAGATCGAAGTATCTGTTCAGGAGTTCTGGGGTATTGGGCATTTTCTCGATGATTGTACTGACCTAAAGTATAGTGCAAGGATTCAAATCGAGAAACCAATACTTGGTAAATTTCTTCCACCAATTCTCTGATCTGTCCTTTCTTGATAAGGTCCAAATTATTTTTCTTCCAAGTTTCACTCAATACCTCTGCGGCCCATTCCGAGTTGACGAAACGTGCTATTTGTTTTGGTTGAGTTTTTGGCCATCCATTACGCCATTCCATGTGTAATCTTCTTTTAGTTAATCTTCCTTCAAATCACTACAAAGAAATCCGAAATTAGTTTTGGACTCCTTGGTCCTTGATAGGAAGACGTAAGTTCAATTTTATACGCACCTGCTGGAAGAGGGCCAAGGTTATTATCGCCTGCTTGGACAGTGATCTTTTCTGTTCCTTTTCCATCTATTAAAGTTAGGCTTACCAATAAATGCTCTGGTATAGAACTTGCTTTATTGTTGATTCCCACATTGATCAATATGGGATTTCCTGTTTTATATACATCCTCCACAGCGAGGGAAAGTGTCGGTCCCTCCATGTTTACGGGGGCTTCCGTTCCTTCAAAGCTTCTTAAACTAACCTGGGTTCTTTTTATACCATTGTATATTTGCCTAAATACATAAGCGTCACTTTGAATAGAAGCATGAAGCGCAGGGGTAAACGAATCTCGATATTCATCGGATAATTCAAGTGGAACTGCAGAAACCATTGGAACTCTTCCATCTCCATCTGAGAAGTAAGCGGGTAAGCCCTCTGGAGGATCATAGCTTAAGCTGATTTTGGAATCTGCAAAGTCTGCTGTTTGATAAGTGCGCTGGTCTGTGCCAACAACAGGAATCAAACGATATCCCTGCTTCTCAAATACTTCTTTCGATTTTCTGTTTTCGTCAACTGCTTTGATAATCTGTCGATGAAAAGCATCTCCTTTAATTACTTTTTCAGAAGAAACATTATTAATATTAGGAACATTCTTTACATATTCAAATTTACCATCTATCTTCAAGCATTTATAAAACGGCAGCAGTTCGTATAGGGAAGAAAAGGATTTAGCAATGTTACTCATATCTAATAAAGGAAACTTAAATCCATTAGAAAGATAATCCAAGGCTTGAATGGCTCCGCGGTGAGGAGTCCCCAAAGTAAATAATATGCTACAATTTTTCCATCCTCCAAGTACTTCTAAGTAATATCGACTTACTAGCCCTCCCATACTGTGTCCGATCAAAATTACTTTGGTATCCTCTATTCCCCATTGATCTCTCCTTACCTTGATTTGCTGGTCGATCAGTTTTTTAAGCCTTAGTGCAGAATAACTATTGGTTCTTCGCCAATCATAAGGAAATTCAATATAATTAGCCGGAATTTCTGGTTGGTGAACACTTCCCCTTTTCAGCATAAACCTATCCTTGAGCCACTCCCTTAGGAAAGTGTACCCATCGGCCATTTTACCAAGATTGGGTACCATGTAAAAATCTTCGATTAATCTCGTAGCCACAATACCATCTCCAATATCATCTTCAGTTTCTGAGTCACCCTCTAAAAGGAGTCTGTTTTTATTTTTTAAGAGTGTAAAAAATTGCTTAAGAGAGGCTGTCCATACCACCTTCCCTTTTTTCTCAAGTACACTTCCTAGTATTCCAGGGACGATAACAATTAAATGTTTGAGCGGTATTTTTCTCATTTTTTTTTTCTAAAGCGAACTAAACACAAAATATAGGAAAAATATCAATAATTACAAAAATATTGTTAGATAAACTGCCAAAGCCACCAAGGGATTTTAATCTAAAGCTTGCCTTAAAATTTATGAAAACGGTATGCTAAGAATAAGAGTACCTGCTAGTTTTATAACATTTTGTTACAAATATTAGGTTTGAATGTTTTCTTCCTTACTCCATTCAAAGTTTTCAATAACCTTTAAGAGTCGATAAGCCAGTTGATTTCTTAAGATATTTTCCATTTCCAGAGTAACCCTACCTTTTCTTATAGCATCTTCCAAATTATGGTATTCCATAGAAAGTAGAATCGTATCTCCAAAATATTCCATTTGCCTTTCTTCTGAAATGGATATTGCCAAATGGATGGCCTTTAATAATTTATTTTCAGCGATAAGTGCTGTAATCGGACTCTTTGTAGTTGAACGGTTAATGGATTTCTTTTTCATTATTATCTTATTGACTATAAAGCGAAATAAAATTCCTCTAAATCTACTTTAGCTTGTTGCTGATATTTATCATAAGCCAAAGTGGATTTAGAGAATAAAGTATTTTAGAATACTTCACTTGTTTTCTATATAGTTAATAAAAGGTGAAAAAGGTTACCTCCAAATGAGGGTTTTTATTTGTGTTTCAAACAATTCTTTTGCATAAAATGAATTTAGCTCTAAATTGCGTGAAAAAACTACTTAAAGATTGGAGATAATATAAATTAGAGTAAAGGTTAATTAGCTTTATTTTTTATTCAATTCGTTCTCGCTTTATTCTTTCAAGCATAGTCTGTGCCTTTAATTGTTTTGAATTATCAGAGTTGGAAATTTTTTCTAGAATAGCTGCCGATTCATTTACTCTATTGGGAAGCAGCAAAAGGGTCATGGCTTGTAGCCATTCAGCCTCCTCTACAAGGGGGCCATCATTTACGTCTTGAAATGAATTTACTGCATTTGTCCATTGTTTATTTTTAAGTTGAGCAATACCCAGAAAATAATTATAATCCGCCTTGGGGTGAAGATCAAAATCTGGGTCTAGAATGCGAATGGAGTCCAAAGTTTCTAAAAGCGCTGTATATTTTTTAGCTTGATATAGTTGATTGCATTTTTGCCACAAGCTTAGTATCTGTTTTTGTTCTTCTGGAGCGAAAGCACTGACCGCAATGGCTTTTTCTAAGGCAATTTCATCAATCAATAGATCTGGATACTCTAAGTTTTTTACAGCAATATCTTGAAGGGTTTCGTTTGGAGGTTTTATTAGGTAAAAGTAGCTAAGAATGGAAGTAGTAATAATTAAAATTGCTGCAATTGCTATTCTTAAGCGGTAATAGGGTTTTTGGGAAATAGGAATAATCTTTCCAGACTTAGTTTCCTTTCTAATGTTTTGCTCGATGACGTTCTTCATACTTTCCTTAAAAGTACTAAGGTCTTCTTCCAAAATGGCCTGTTTGAGTGTTCGGTGTAATTCCACCTTCTTCTTTAATTCTTTTTGTGTAGATATTTCGTTTTTGAATGCCTCTAAATCCCGACCAGATAGTTTATTGTCAAGGTAGTTTTCAATTTTATCGTATAATTCTTCTTCAGTCATTTTCTTTGATTTAGGATGTTTTTAATTCTTGAAATCGAGGATCATTTTCAACTAATTCAAATAGCTTTTTTTTGCAACGAAACTTTGCAGTTTTAGCAGCTTTTGCTCCTTTTATACCAATCTCCTTCGCAATCTCTTCCATACTAACTTCCGAAAAGAATAGGTTAATTAGGCTTTGACATCTTATGGATAATAATTTTAGCTTTTCACGAAATAGATCCGTTCGTTCCGATTGATCATGGACTTGATCTATAATTTGTATGATTTGTAAATTAGCTTCTTCAGGGAGAGGACTTTCTTTATTATTTATTTTCTTGGCTTTTCTGTACCATCGTCTTTTACAAATAATACAAAGCAATCCAAATAAACTTCTTTTTAATACGAAATCTGGTTTTTCTACGATTCGAATTAAATCGACCAAAGCCTCTTGGAAAATATCTTGGATATCTTCTTCCTTGATGCCCTTTGAGCGAATAAGCATTCTTCTTATTCGCTCAAAGTTTTTTGCGTAAATAGCTGATGCTCCTGCTCTATCTCCATCCACCAGTTGGCGTAATTCTTTTTCGTTCTTGTCTATCTGTAATTCTTTTTTCATGATTAAAACTTATCCTTAGTTAGTAATATTTTATCCAATCCATTAGTAATGTTTTATCCAATCCATTTTTTTAAAGAGTAACCTTTCTATGCCTTCCTGTCACTTATAAGTGTTCTTGAAAACTATCTGACGTTTTATTGATTTCGGAAAATCAAATAAACGAAGAAGAAAAAAAAAATCAAATGCTTTATTTATTAGAAGGTCTCATAGATTTTCTGAAAAAGAAGCAAAATCAAAGTGTAATTTTTTGATAAACAGATGGTTATGTGGAAACGGTTGTCTCATGAATGAAGAGTAGATAAAGTGGCTTCAAGCACTAATTTGGTTGACTTGAAAAGAGGTTTAGGTTATCATTCTCATAAATATTATTCGATACAAAATTTTAGGAATCCTATATCTACCAGGCTATCTCCCGGGCCTTGGTCTTTAGCGCTATTGACAATAAGTCGGGCTTTACTTCAATATTTATAAAACATAGATCATGAAGACAAGCAATGATTATTTATCCGAAAAAAAGATTGGTGAGAACCCAATCCCTACTCCTTTTGATGGTGAAAAAAAATTAGAACTTAACAATGCTCAAATTGACACTCCGCCCAATGATGACGATGGGATCGTGATAGAAGATGAGATCGACATGCTAAATACTCCGCCCAATGATGACGATGGGATAGTGATAGAAGATGAGATAGACATGCTAAACACTCCGCCCAATGATGATGACGATGGGATCGTGATAGAAGATGAGATCGACATGCTAAACGCTCCGCCCAGCGATGATGACGATGGGATAGTGATAGAAGATGAGATCGACATGCTAAGCACTCCGCCCAGTGATGATGACGATAGGATCGTGATAGAAGATGAGATCGACATGCTAAACACTCCGCCCAGCGATAGTTAATTAGCGGATTAAGACAAAGCTATAGTTTGTTTGTAGAATTGTTTAGTTTTTTAAGGCAGCCGCATTAGTGGTTGCCTTTTTTATTAAGCTTAGCGCAATTTTTATATATCCATTCGATATTTGCAATAGGACGTGATTCTTGCATTTCTCTTTCGAGTTTGATCCAAAAATTTTTAGTGACATTTCCTCTTCGAGAATGAATACGAATGAACTTTTTGAGAATGGAGATAAAGTGAAAATAAGACAATACTTTGGTAATACCTTGACTTTCCATTTTTTGTAGTCGATTCTCAAAACGAATGCAAGCTTTTTGGGCCAGATCAAGATAAGTGTAATCTTCTTTTATGAGCTCATAAAGGGTTCTGATTCTCAAAGCTTCTCCTCTTAAACCTATTCCCTGCTGATCCATTCCTTGATTGGCGGAAAGCATTTTAAGCGTAAGATCAAAGTCTTTTTGATGAAAGTACCAAAATGCTAATGCTAATTTTTCAGTATCCTCTTTTTCGTTTTCTGTAAGATATGGCTTGTATCTTTGGATAAATTCACTAGCCCATTTGGAATCACCTTGTGCACTGCCCACTACTGAAATGTTTATATAGGAAGTAGAGCTGATTCGGCTTCCCTCTAGATGAAATCCATATGTGGTGCCAATTTTTAGAAGAGACAATAAGAGTTTGCCAAATTTAAAATTGCCTTCATTATAGGCCGCACTTCCTCTATTTACTAAATGTAAATATATATCCCGTTGTTCCTTACTGTCCAAAATGGTAAGGTATTTTTTAAATTTTTCAATGGTCAATTGGAATAATAAATTATCTGTTTCATTAAGGTGTAGCTCAGCTAGACTAGCGTATAAATCGAAAATAGGATACCCCATATTAGAGTACTTTTTTGCTAACGCAATACATTCCGTAATCAGAGGTAACTCAATACCTTCTTTAAAAAGACGTTTGCGAAATGCACCTTCCGTAACGAGCTTCAATTTAGTAAGCACATAGAATTTATCTAGTGCTTCTGCAGAATCTTTCAGGAGGTGATGATCTGGTATTTTTTTATCGGTATTAACATGGAAGTATAAGGATTGATTTGTATTGTAAACATTATAGTAATAAAGGGGAGAGAGGAGGGCTTCCTCATTGATCAACTCCATCATTTTTACGATTTCCCCATGAGAACTTTTATATAATCCAAATCTTTTATAAGCAGTAGCCAGGATTTCATGTTTCAAGAATTCGTTGATTCCAATTTCATTTTCGAATAAAAAATTCTCCATTACCAAAGAAAGGCGATATAACAGATTGGTAATTCTACTTTCTACTATTGCATCTTTTTTTCCATATAATATTTTATGAATCGTACCCTTTTGAATGTCTTGTTTATGGAATTCTGGCCAAAGACTTCTTAGGTAATCAAATAGCTTAACAAGTAGGCTTTTTTTGTCTTGTTGTTTAGATCGAAGATACTTTCGAAAGGCGTTTATTTGATCTGGATCTAATTTTTTGAGGTTGTCAATAAAGATATTCTTATTCATTTCTTGAGATGTGGTTTTTTGTTCAACTATCTGGTAGTCAGGTAAATATATGCTAAATGATGCGAATAGTAATCATTTTTATGAGATTTGTATAAAATTTTGGGGGCAAGATTAATTGTAATACTCCATTTCTTGTGGATAGAATTCATTTACAAAAAAATCAAGATCTAATTTAAAAAAAATATGGAGATTTCTTTACCATCGAATACGAAGCTTCAAACGAAGTATACCGTTAGGCACTCTTTGGGGGAAGGTGGTTTTGGCATCACTTATTTTGCTGAATTTCTGAACCCAGAACAAAAAGTAGCCATAAAAGAATTTTTTATTAGTGGTTGTGTTCGGGAAGGAGGACGAACAGTGATTTTAACGAAGAAGGTGAAATCAGAAGAATATGAATTGGCTAAACGTAAATTCAGAGAAGAAGCACTTGCGCTCTCTAAATTGAATCATCGTGGAATCGTCAATATTCGAGATATTTTTGATGAAAACAACACGGTCTATTATGTGATGGAATTCATTGAGAAACCTAAGGAATTTATTAAGGTGGGCGAATTGGAAAATGGGCCTATGGGGATGACCATGAAAGAATTGATTCGGGAGACCAATGGCATGGAAGAAGAAGAAGTCCTCTATTTGGGTATCCAACTTGCAGAAGCTTTAGAGGTTATTCACAATGCCAAAATATTGCACTTAGATGTGAAACCTGAAAATGTGATGGTTTCTGGAGAAAAGATTATCGTCAGGTGCAGTAATGGCTTTGAAAAAAAACAATACAAGCTGGTTTTAATTGATTTTGGCACTGCTAAAATAACGGACAGTGAGGCTTCCAATAAAACACTAAACCGTTTTGCTTTTTACTCCAAATACTATTCTGCACCAGAATTATATTCAGGAGTACATTGGCTGATGAACACTCGAAAAAAAGGGGAAGATGCTATTGATCCTTTTAAGAGGCTGGATGTCTATTCTCTCGGTGCCACTTTGTACCATGCACTAACCAATAAAAATCCAGAGGAACAACATCGTGGTAATGAACTTACTTCTCCTAAAACATTGGTTCCAAGAATATCTCAACAAACCAATGCTCTTTTATTGAAAGCACTAGCTTTTAAGCCGCAAGACCGCTTCCAAGATATTGGGAAAATGAAAGAAGCTTTAGAAAAAGTGATACAGGAAGTTGACCCTACAAGAATGATGGAGGTAGAAAATCCGCTTGTTGATACTATTCCTGATTCTTCTCCTTTTAATACGACTTCTTTTTTTGTAAAGGCTTTCCGGAGAATTTGGGAATGGAGGAAATCGGTAGGGATAATTCTGTCTTTATTAATAGCAATCTTTATGCTCAGTAAGATAAAAACTCCTCCTCTGGATTGTATAAGTAAAGAGGAAGTAAAAATTATTGAGGTGTTAACCTATGGGGCAGAATTGAAAAAATCGATAGCGGAAATTTCCAAATTCCAAAGTAAATGCCCTGAAAACGAATGGCTAATCAAATACGGTAGTTTTTGTCAACTAATGTTGAAGGGAGAATCACTGAGGAAAGAAGCATACAATTTGAAAAGGGCCAATAAATTAATCGATGCAAAGAAAAAATATAAAGAAGCTAGATCTAAATATAAAGAAGCTAAAGAAATGAAGGTTCCCTACAACAGGGATATTGATGAGATAATTAAAGAAATACTAATTGAAGGAATATGATTTAATCCTACTCGGTTTGACCCAAGCGGTTAAAACTAGTTTATAGCACATATCCCTATATGATGATTACACAAATACATTTTTTCATTCTAACCATAATAAAAACATGAAAAATATTGCATTACACTGGTGGATTCTAATTGGTTTATTCTTAGGAGGTATTGTGGGGTATTTCATTGCTCCGCAGTATGAACTTAAGCCTGAGAACTTGGAGCAATTGAAAAAAGTCAAGATGAAATTAGCTATTCCTGACGATATGGCTTCTACCCTTGATGAACTTCTAGACACTGATATTCAACAAAAGCTGGCTACCCAGTCACTTATTAATCCAGAGGTCATTCAAGATCTAATTCCTTTAGCAAAAGAAGGAAAAAAGTTTAAGAATAAAATGGCTTTCAAAGCCAAGATTAAAGAAGTCATTGGGGCATCGAACACTAAATTGTATTTTAAACATATCGAACAAGTAGCTAAAATAGAAGCTATAAAAGTCAGTAATATTAGGTGGTTGGGAACCTTTTTTCTTAATGCTTTAAAAATGATAATTGTTCCCTTGATTCTAAGTTCCATTGTAGCAGGAGTTACCAGCATTGGCAAGGGAGAAAACTTAGGCAGACTTGGTTTGAAAACGCTAGGCTATTATTTGACAACAAGTCTTTTGGCTATACTGACTGGCTTATTGTTGGTTAATTTTATTCAGCCAGGATTAGGAGCCCAATTGGGGTTTGAACAGACTCCAGGTAGAATGCTCTCCAATGATTTTGAATGGTATTCCATATTCCTAAATATTGTGCATCCTAATTTTTTTGAGGCGCTGACGAAAGGAAAAATGCTATCTATAATCGCCTTTTCAATTGTGATTGGCGTCTTTATTCTTCAAGTAGAAGATAGCTATAGAGAAACCCTAAAACAATTTTTCGATGCCATTTTTGCAGTGATGATGAAGGTCACTTTATTGATTATTAAACTAACTCCTATTGGTGTATTCGGTATTGTGGTTGGTGTAGTTGCCGATGCGGTATCAAATGGAACTTTACAAGATATTGTTGGTCGACTTGCATGGTATTCCATTACTGTATTATTAGGTCTCGCCATCCATGCCTTTATTATACTGCCCATATTAATGACTTTGATTAGTAAAAAAATTAAGCCTATTCGCCATTTAAAAAACATGCTAACTCCCTTATTAAATGCTTTTGGAACGGCCTCCTCAAGCGCTACTTTACCCCTCACGATGGAAGCAGTGGAACACAAATCAGGAGTATCTAATAAAGTCACCAGTTTTACTATTCCTTTAGGGGCAACAGTGAATATGGATGGAACGGCTCTATATGAATGTGTTGCGGCTATGTTTATTGCACAGGCTTATGGTATTGATCTTTCCATTGGCCAACAAATTCTTGTTGTTGTTACTGCCTTGACGGCTTCTATTGGTGCCGCAGGTATACCTGGAGCGGGCTTGGTAATGATGTCAGTCATTCTTACTGCAGTGGGATTACCCTTAGAAGGAGTAGGATTAGTTTTAGCAGTCGATCGTATTTTGGATATGTGTCGAACAGCTGTAAATGTATGGAGCGATAGCTGCGGGGCCGTGATTATAGCAGATTCAGAAGGAGAGGAACTGGAGCCTTTAACGGCATGACTCTCGCTAAGGGGCTTCTATTTTGATAATAACGATCATCACTAAAATTTAATAAAAATGAAAAATATATTCTTGTTATGCCTGCTTAGTTTTTGCACCTTTTATACGATCAATGCTCAAAGCGGATGGGTTGGGATTTCAACGGGATCTCAAAGTGGAACGTATCATCCAATTGGAGAAGATATGGCAAATATTGCCATGAATTCGATGAATTTAAAGGTTCATACTTCAACAGGATCCATCCAAAATATTGAGCGCATTCTTCGAGAAAAAGCATATCAGTATGCCATTGTTCAACATGATGCACTGAGCTGGTATGAGCACAATGTGGACAAGGGACTCCGGAAAAAGATAAATTTTATTTTCCCATTGTATGATGAAGAAGTACATATTTTGGTCAACAAAAAAGCAGGAATAAAAAGTATTACTGACTTGCGAAATAAACGTGTAAATATTGGAAGAGAAAAATCTGGTAGCTGGGTTACAGCTCGCTTGATTAAACAATTGACCGGATTGATTTGGCAGGAAACTTATGAAAGCCCTCGTAACGCGCTCCAAGATTTATTAAGGGGAAATATTGATGCGATGATCTATGTGGTCGGGAAACCAGCGAAAATATTTGAAAAGGATTTACCGCCTGATGCGGGTGATTATATCGAGTTGCTATCTTGTAGCCATCCCAACTTAGATGGAGTATATCTTAAGACGCAAATTAGCCAAAACGATTATTCCTGGCAGAGAACGACGGTAAATGCCTACACTACAAAAGCAATCTTAGTCACTTACAATTATCGTTGTGATTCTTCAATACCCCGATTCAGAAATGCCGCTGAAAATATTTGTAAACTGATCTATCAAATAAATCTTAACCTAGATGATTTACGACGGACAGGCCATCCTAAATGGAGAGAAATTAAACCGGAATTGAGTGGTATCAATTGGCCCGTTCATCCTAAGGCAGAGGAAGCGATACGTCAATACAAATGTACTGATTGTGGCAGTGAATCTGATCTTGTGCCTGTTCCTGCTTCTGCTCATTGTCTGGTTTGTGGTATGCAAATTGATAATGCCCGAAACCTGTTTGTCCAAGGGGATTATTGTGCGGCAGTAGATATTTACAAAAAGATTTTTTCAAATAATTGTTCTTCATGTCCTGGAGTTAATGGGGATGATTTGAGTAGGGATATGGAAACTTGTAAATCAAAAGCAAGATGTAATTGACTTTTGAGCATCAATTTTTTTCGGATTAATACCATTGCTTATGTTGAAATATATTTTTTTATTCTCGTTTTGTTTGGCCGCTTGCCAGGGGAATTTGGTTTCAATAAATTCATCTCAGCAGGAAGAGGAACACTTTGATGTAAATCTACTGATTGATTCTATTTTAGATCAACCACAATATTTCAATACTCAAATTCAGGCATTGCTCAAAAAGGATTTCATGATTGCAATGGAAAAAGAAATAGTGGCTTGGATGGACACTACTGGTATTAGGACTATAGAAGATTTGTGGTCTACCTCTTTGCCCTTGGCAGGCGCTCCTCCTTTTGATAAAGCTTTAAAAGAAAATACCTGGATTGTTCCATTGTTTAGGTTGTTTCAAGAATACCAAGATTCTATAAATGTCAATAAATATGATTGTATAAATAATTCTATAGAAGAATACCAGGTTGGAACTATGATGTTTGTCGATTTGATTAGCGGATCATTTCATGAGCTTGATGGTAATAATATAATGCTGTTGGCTGAGAAGATGCACCACAAAAATTTAGAAAATTGTAAGACTATTTCAGGAAGTTCAGATGAAATAAGATTGCAAAATCTGCTGCAAGAGATTAGACCCTACACGACAAGGAAAGATATTCATTATCGCATCCATCTGATCGAAGCTTTAGAAAGTAATGCATTTGCAGGAATAGGCGGACATATTTATGTGACTACTGGCTTACTCCGTTTTGTCAAATCTGATGATGAATTGGCTTTTATCATTGCCCATGAAATAGGCCATCTTGAAAAATACCATCACAAGGAAAAAATACAATTAATGCTATTGTCTATTAAAATGGTAGGGGAGAATATTGGGAGTAAAATAAGTGCAGCAATGATTGCAACTTTAGCCCCCTTTGAACGAATTCATGAATATGAAGCAGATCGAATAGGCGCTTCTTTGGCCAAGAAAGCAGGATACAATCCTTCTCATGGAAAAGAAATTTTTAATCGACTACATAAATTTGAGCGACAAAATTTATTCAAAAACTTATTAAGAACACATCCTTATTCAATAGAAAGAGAATATTGCTTAAGCGCCTTCATTAAGGAACAAGAAGGTCGAATCAATAAAATGAAAGACCAATGAGAGAATTATTTGCACAATTTGATCTTTATAACAATGCACAGTTTGTGGAAAGCTTTAAAGCCAAAGTAGGGGAGTCTCTTAAAATTGGTCGTAAAGGGTTTCCGGCAGATATACAGGTTAATGATGAAACGATTTCTAAAAGCCATGCTCTGATTGTATGGCATAAAGAGAGAATTGAAATATTGGATACTTATAGTTCAAACGGCACCTTCCTGGAGGGAATAAAAATAGGCCATGATCCCGTTTCATTGAAAGAAGGAGATAAGGTGTTTTTGGGTAAGAGAAAAGGAACCTATATAGTCGTTAAAAAAATTACGACTACTGAAAAGACAAAGGAAAGAATAGGACTTAGGGCCAATGAAAACTCCCTTTCAGATTTTTTTAAAAAATACGAAAAGGTAACTATAGGTAGGATAGGATATGATGCGATATTAGAATTAGAAGATTCGGATAAAATTGTTAGTAAATCTCATGCAGTAGTTAGTAAAAAGGGAAAGAAATATTTTATTGAAGATTTAAATTCAAGAAACGGTACTTATCTGAACAGTCAAAGGATACCCCCTCAAATACCGACTGAAGTTACAGAAAACGATACCATCTTTATCGGACTTCATGCCTTGAAAATCAATGGATATACAAGAGACCTTGGGAGAATGCCTGCTATACAATTACTAAAAATGACCAAGTCTTATCAGGTGCATTCCATTTTTGGAAAGAAGCCTCAGAGGATAGAAATTTTAAAGGAAATAAGTATTGAAGTTGCTCATCAGGAGTTCATTGCACTGATTGGTCCCTCTGGTTGTGGAAAATCAACACTCCTTAAAGCAATGAATAATCGAAACCCTGCTACGACAGGGCAGGTGTTTCTACACGGATTAGATTTGAAGGAAAATTTTGATTGGCTTAAAAGAAAAATTGGCTATGTTCCTCAAGAGAATATTCTGCACAATAATTTGACCGTAAAGAATACCCTTTATTTTGCTGCTAAACTGCGTATGGGAGAGCATGTCAATGAAGATACCATTCAGGATAGAATCACAGAAGTTTTAGAAAGCTTAAATATCAATAGGAAGAGCATTCGCAATAGAGAAGTTAAAAACCTATCAGGTGGTGAAAAAAAACGAGTAGCTATAGCGGTAGAATTGTTGAACAACCCAACCATTTTATTCTTAGACGAGCCTACCTCCCCATTAGACCCCGGGACAATTAAAGATTTTTTAAGCTGTTTACGGCGATTGAAAACAGAAGGAATGACGATTGTGATGGTCACGCATAAACCAGATGATTTGCCTTTTGTTGACAGGGTGCTTTTTCTGACTTGCCAGGGACATCTAGCCTATTTTGGAAAAGAAGGTAAAGAGATGAAAGACTATTTTCAAAAAGAAAAAATCATTGATATCTACCAAGAGGTGAGTAAGGAGAAAAATGCTTTAACCTGGGATGTAAAATGGAAAGAAAGGAACGGAACACTGCGAGTAAAAGAATTTAAGAACAGTATTAAACCGTATAAAGATTCTGCGTGGCACCAATTCTATTGGTTGAGTAAACGATATCTGCGGATCAAATTAAATGATCGGGGCAATATTATTCTACTCTTATTACAACCTTCCATCATTGCTTTTCTTATTTATATTGCTTTCAATAGCCTACAATTAGGGGTCCTCTTTTTGATGAGTATTTCTGCTATTTGGTTTGGTACAAGCAATGCTTCTAAAGAAATTGTAGAGGAACTTCCGATTTATTTTCGGGAACGAATGTTTAACATGAAAATCGGAAGTTATTTACTTTCAAAGATTCTGATTTTATCATTGATCGCAATAATTCAAATATTACTGTTTGTCTTCCTCATTGATTTTGCGTTTAAAGGAAATGAGATCTCCATAGTGATGGAAGGACAATATTTTTTATTCCTGTCTTATCTGGCTGTTTCTGCCACATTATTTGGCCTATTTATTTCTACGATTTTTCCAAATGTAGAGAAGGTATTGACGATTATTCCGATTGTACTTATACCGCAAATTTTGCTTTCAGGGGTGATTACAACATTAGACTCCTCGTCGAAAGAGACACTGAGTTATTTTACATTGGGTCGATGGGGAACGGAGGGTTTAGCACAAATTCAGGATAGTAATCCAAAATACTTAATAGAAAAAAAAGTAGTAGAGAAAATATTCAAAGACAATCAACTAAGCGAAATTCCAACAGAAGAAAGTATTTTTCAAGTGGAAAGTATCTATTACCCTATCCAGCGACCTTCGGATTATCGGCTCTGGCTAAAACCGAAGAGAGGGGAGGGACGTAGTAAATTATATAAGTTTGAGGCAGATGAAGAAAATAGATCAGGTGCAATGGATTTGTTGAATTACTATGATGAAAATAGAATAGGGCTTTTAAAAGAATTTGGTATATGGGCACCAATTATAGCAATATCTCTGTTAAACGGCCTTGTTCTCATCATGCTATACCTGGCCATGAAATTAAAAGAAACATGATAATGTATTACCAATAAATCTTAATAAAAAAAACAATAAATGGATAGCCCATCGACCAAATTATCGTGTAAGAATTGTGGTTATGAAACTACAGTTTCTGCCTCCATCGTTTCTTATTATTGCAATAATTGTGGTGATCGTTATTGGGGATATAATCACTTATTAGAATTACCACTTTCAAAGGAATCTCTTTACGGATTGTTAAAATTAAAAAAAGAGTTAGATCAAATCGAAAAAAATTGGTTAAAGCTATATTCCTATGCAGATCAGGGATCTTTAGTGGAGGATTCAAAAAATAATATAAGGATAACTAAATCAATCTTCTCAGAAGAGAATTTTAAACTTACAGCTTCAAATAGGGAAATGCTTGATAATAGTAATAATTCCGAATTGGGGTGGTTAATTATAAAAACAGAAGGTAAAGAGCATTTGGACTATCCATTATTGGTAGGTGAAAATTACATTGGTCGACCGACAGAGAGTAGCATCCCAGATGTTGCCATAGTGGAAGATCCTTATATTAGTAGGTACCATGCAGTATTAACGATTATACTTGAATTCTCTTCTGACAAAATGTTTTTTGTTTTAACCGATAATGCCAATAACTGTTACGCCAAAGAAAGCGAAAGTCAATTAAAGGAGCAAAGTCTAAATGGTTGTTATCTCAATGGAGATGAGAATAGATTAAGAGAAGAAGAGGAATGGATTTTGTCAGACGGTGATACCATACAAATTGGTGAAACCAAATTGGTATTTAAAAAAAAGAAGAAAAACGAAAAACTTAAGGATCTTAAAACCGAAGTGTTTCAGCAAAATTTTGAAAAAACAATTTTAGTTCCCGAGAAAAAAGCAAAGCTTTCTTCGTCTTCCTCTCCTTCCTCGCCTGGTTGGCTAATTGTGAATATGGAGAATAGGGAGTTTGATATTCACCCGCTTTATATTGGTGAAAATATTATTGGGAGAAAACCTGAAGCCCGAAGAAAGAGTATCGTCCTAACGGAAGATCCCTACATAAGTCGCTTTCATGCTGTTCTTACTGTAAATCAGATCTCTCCAAATGAGTATGTATTTCAACTAGAGGATAATAGTCGGAATCCTAATAATAAACCAAGTAAGTTTGGATGTTATCGGAATGGAAATTTCTTTAGATTAAGAAAAGATGAAAAATGGGTTTTAAACGATGGAGATGCCATACAATTCGGAACTACTAAAACAGTATTAAAAACGAGAGAAATAGCAGGGACTAAAGAAGATGCCGTATTGCAAGTACAAAAACGAAAAATTGAAATAACAATACCAATTCAACAATATACACGATGATAAAGGACTAAGTAAATGGATAGATCGTAACTTATTTTGAGTGCTTTGTAAGACAGAAAAACTTATGGGAACCTACTAATTCATCAATAATGAAAAGTAATTCAATTCTTCTTTATCCACCTCTCGCAATAAATGAAATAGGAAAGAGAGAAAACAATGAAGACGCCATATTTCCTCCTAATGGAAAGGCTGCAATAACAGATACCATTTTTATGGTTTGCGATGGAGTGGGGGGCGCTCATAAAGGAGAACTAGCCTCTGCTCTTATTTGCCAACACTACCCTTATTTCTTACAACGAGAAAAAGAAAAGGGATCTCCAATTACAAAAAAGACTATCGAACAAGGAGTGGAATATGTTGAGGAAAAAATGCGAGACTTTTTACACACAAATGCGGAGTGTGAAGGAATGGCTTCAACACTTACCTTGCTCTGTTTTTATGACAATATTGGTATTGTTGCATGGATAGGTGATAGTAGGGTTTACCATATTCGTGATGCAGAAATATTGTTTAAAAGTAAGGATCATTCTCTTGTTAATCTTTTAATTGACCAAGGGCAAATTAGCGAAGAGGAGTCCCAAGACCATCCGCAGAAGAATGTTATTCTTCGAGCAATGAATGGTTTAGAAACAGCTGTAGTAGATACCACACTGATCACCGATATCCAAATAGACGACTATTTCGTACTTTGTTCAGATGGGATTTTAGAAAGTGTAGATGAAGAAACGCTGCGGTTACTTCTCCGAAAGTCAAAAGACCCTCAACAGATTATTAAAGTAATCCAACAAATAGCGAATGACTATTCACAAGATAATTATAGCCTCTATCTTGTTAAAGTGAAGAGTGTGACTCCATTAACGATCGAAGAAAAGACAAACCCAGCGAGAAAGAATGAAAAGACAATTTCTCAAATTGATAAACCGGAAATAAAGGAGGATAAACTATCTATAATAGAGAGGAGAAAACGAGGCAACAACAATGCTTTGAATGCTATTTTATTAACCGTTTTGTTTTATTGCATACTCTTTTTTCTCTTTTATTATTTTTTTTTTCTGAAATTCGACTCCAATTAAAGTTGGAAGAATTTCAAAATATAATTCGATGGATAAATTAAGGATAAACATAAACGATTTATTTTACAATTTTACCTGAATGATTCTTAAAAACAGGTGTCAATTCTATTCGAAGAAACACTAAGTGGAAAATTGATTTAGCAATTTGAAAACCCCTCTAAATGAAAATTTTAAAATTTCTTTTTTTATTAATTCTAACCAGTACTTTTTGTACGAAATCTCTTGCTCAGTCTTATTCCTGCAAAAAGGAAAGGCTCTTAAAAAAGAGCCTTAAGTTTTTTAAAACAGAGCCACGAAAAGCGGGTTTACTTATAGAAAAAGCTATCAGAAAAGACCCTGGGTGTCCTTTGTCATATCTTCATATGGCTAGTTTGGTTAAGACCTCTCAACCTTCTAAAGCTTTAAAGTACTATGATCTCGCTATCTTAAATGGAGCTGATTCTACGACTGCATTTAGTAGTAGAGATAGTGTCGTTTACTTGTTGGCAATTTCTAAGTATGAAAGCGGAGAGCTCATTGATGCAATTGGGTTTTTTAAACAATTAGAGTTGAATTCGAATTTTGAGCTTACAGCAAGAAATAAAAAATACAAATGCCTTCTTCAGCTGAGCGATAGGGAAAGAAAGGTGGGAAATAATGACCTAGCATTAAACTATCTGAATTTAATTTTATCAGAGAATTTAAGAAATGTTGAAGCACTACAAAGGAAGATTGAGATTTTAGAAGGAATAGCTAAATCTCAATATGATTTTGGAAACAATTTGGAGTCGCTTAATACTTTAAGCCAGATAACAGATTATTATAGATATTTAAATTTGCCCATAAGTTGTGAACATTTTGCTCTGAGGGCTAATATTCATTTCGAATTGCAGAGGAAGGAAATAAATACGATTAAAGAGCTGAAATCACGATTAATTTTATTGGAAGACCTACTCGTGTTTCCAGAAAATTGCCCAGGTGTTCAACGTATACAAGGATTAGCTACTAAAAAGAAAAAGGAAATTTGGAAGATACTTTCTAGGGCTTTAAATGAGAGGGAGAAACCTGAAGAAGCATATGGGTATATTGTTAAATTGATGCCCACAAAAGACAAGGAAATTATTGAATTGTACAATAATATTTTAATTAACTTGGCTTCCAGTGCTTATTCTACAGATCGGTTTGATGAGTCTATATACTTGTTAGAGAAAATAAATAGTGCAGGAAAAGAATTGAAAACACCTAAATTCTTACAACTCTACTCTAAGATTAAACTAGCCTATGCCGAATATCTGTCTAAAAGGAAGAAAACGGAACCGACTTTGCGTCAGGCTATCATCTTATGCGATGAACTTATCCGAAATAAGAATTTTTTAGACAAGCATGTAAAAGCAAAAAAATTGCGTAAAGGACTTTATTTAGACCTTATTAAAATTTTACGTAAAAAATCAGATCATTATGAGTTATTGGATTATATCAATCGATTGCATCTTGAATATCCTGGTGATGTGGAAGTACAAAATTTACGAGCAACATTGATTCTTGATTTTGGAATTAATGTTAACACCATGCGATATTATGAGGTAGCCTCTATTTATTATTCAGAGGCTCAAAAATCCACCACTAAATATTCCGCTATAGCAACTTACTATTTGGCGAAACTTTATGCTACTGCCTTTAAGTTGGATATTGCTAGTGGTTTGATGAAAAAGGCAATAAATGAATTATCAAAAAATAACCACTACTTAGTCCCAAAAACCAAAAATGCATTTTATAGCTATCAATCCATCCTGCAAAACGATGCAATTGTAATAAACTATTTGTATCAGTATTATTGCTCCAGTGATTACTCTGATATCAGAGCCCAAATTAAAAAAGATAACAGCTATTATAATATGCAGGAAAATCCTCGTTTCATGCGTTGGATAAACGGTATTCGAAGACTTAAAATTAGCGGACTATGTGGAGAGATAGATTTTAATCCAGATCGAGATGAGACTGGAGATTGGTTTGCCTGGAAGGGGCCTGATATGCTTGCAGAGATTTTTGGGAGTAAAACTAATTTTGTGAAAGGAGATTATAGTCCTTGTTGGGGGAATTGGTCCGCGGTTCGAGATTTTAGAGTAGATTATCATAATTCTACTGACATTTCTCTTTACGATTATGACCCAAAAATTTTAGGCGGAAACGAATTTGAATACATTGGAACTTTAGAGACTAAAAATTTATGTAAAGTCGGAAGGCATTTTATTTCTAGCAAGACAAAGGACGGTAACGTTCATATTGGTTATTCCTTGAGTGACGCTTCAGATGCCCCTTATACAAACTCTTATATCTATGGTGAGAAATCTGGATTACAAATTGGCTTCGAATTATCTCTTTGCGTGTTGAAAAAGATGCAAGGTCCAGGAACATTTTTTTTGGTATCCCTAGCAGAAGATATATTGGTGGAAAAATCTATTGAAAATAATGAATCAGCGATAGAAAATGCAATTGTAGGAACAATGATTTCAACAGCTAAAGGGGTACTTCCCAGTGAGATTCGGCAAACCTTAAGAGCATTTGGTATTACTAAATGCTTTTATCAAGGGATAAATGAATTAGAGAAATCTGGTTGGGTTAAGGAAAATTATACAGAAGAAGGTAAAAGAATTGTCAGCTTGTATTGATGATTAAATAATAGTCTGTGCGCAATATCCGCAAAAGAATGCCGTGCAATGTGAGAAGAAACCTTCTTCGTAATCCCCCGTCTTCTTAGTCAGTAATCTTAATTTTTGATTAATAATAACTGTTTTAGAACTAATCTGCTTCATCAGGTAATCCACATCGTTTTTTAAAAAAGGAAAAATAAAGTCATCAGGCCTTATGTCCTTCCTTACGATACAAATCCAATATTGCCTTCGCTCTAAGCGTTTTGAGATTGGTATAGAAGCTTAATCCTAATCACGAAGAATTGCATTTGTATTCTCTGGATTCAAGAACATCAAATCATCATACCCCTCAATATGATCAAACCCAAACCTTTGAAAAAGTGCTTTGAGTTTAAAGTAAGATTTTTCAAAGCCTCCCTCAAGGCGATTAATTCCAATAGCATTTTCCCAATTCGCAGAGGGATAATTTCTAAACTCAAACTGAGCAGGGATCATTTGAGCAACAATTAAATTGGAATCTCCGCCAAAGCGGATGTAAATATCTTTGATGACTTTAAGTGCAATACCAATTCCTCGATATTTTTCTTGGAGTTCTAACTTGTCGATAATACAGATTTTGGAGATGTAAATCGAACCATAGAATTCATCTATGTCTTCATTGATGCTTTGCGTTTCAAAATTGTATATTTTTTTTCCGATTTGGTAAGTGTCTTCGTCCCTATCAAATAGTTCTTCCACATCATAGCTTGCATTTATAGCGGAGGCAAGAAGCAGCACTTTTAGATTTACTTTTCCGATTAATGTTTCCTGATTGGTGTCAGTATCTATTTCGTGGATTTCTCCAAAATAGTATTTTGAAAATTGATCCGGTGAAAACTCCCCTAAAACAGAAAAGCAAGTATATTTAACCGAATAGAGTAAAGTGGTGTTTGATTCTTCTTCCGATTTTTTCGTTTTCATACTGTAAAAATACTAAATGGTCTGTTAATTGAAAAGTTTATCCATAGCATCGTCTAAAGAATCATCATCGAAATTAGCGAGGTACTGTTCGGTGATTTTCAAACTGCTGTGCCCTAATGCTTTGCTGATGTCATATAATTTCATTCCTTTTTTTCGCGCCAAATCTGCGAAGGTGTGTCTGGCGATATGGGAGGTGATATTCTTGTTGATTTCTGTTTTTCTGGCCAAGACTTTTAACTTGCCATTAATGATGGCAGTTTTGGAACTCAACTGTCTCATTAGGAATTTATTGTTGTTGTAATCTACTGCATTGTCTAAAAAGGGAAAAATGAAGTCCGTTGGTTTGTTATTTTCATTTCTGTAAAGATTCAATATTTCAAGGGCTTGGTTTACCAATTTTAATTTGCGGTATTGATTGGTTTTTTTCATTTTATAGTTTAAGCCTCCATCGACATTTTTCCACTTTAATAATATCAAATCACCTACCCGAATCCCCGCACAGTAAAAAGAAAACAAGAAAGCATTTCTGGTATGATATAAATTGGTATCTGGTTTTAAATTAATCGTAGTAATTTTCTCTATTTCTTCCTCACTCAATCGCTCTATATTGACAGGAGCCTTTTTGAGTTTAAATTTAAAGAAAGGATTTTTCTCTTGCGGGAATCTGTTTTCTCGTATCGCAATATAAAGGATAGCGCGCAGCGTTTTTAAATTGGTGTGGATCGTATTGACTTCATTACCGATAGACTTCAAGTGAGCTTCATAATCGTGTAAAAAGGGAACGGTGAAATCATCAAATGAAAATGGCTTGCCATTTTGATAGGTTCTTAATTTACTAATGATGCTTTTATACCTGATTAAGGTTCTTTCTTTGCCGGCTTTATCTAGTCTTTGGATAAGTATGTTGGCGTAGCTGAAAAAGTCTTCGGGTGGCTTGCCCATTACCTCGTATTTAACTCGCTGTGAAGTAAGGGTTTTAGAATTAGAATCGAGCTCCAAAGCAAAGGATTCTGCTTCCGCTAGTTTCTTAGCAATATAATTGTTGACTTTTGCAGAATTGGGAAAAGACTTTTTTACCCTCAATCTTGTGGGGTCCCAATCTTTCTCCGGGCGGACTTTTATTCCTAATGAGATATACTTGGGTTTTCGATTGTGGGTAATTCGAATGAAGAGATTTTTATAGGTTTTCTCCTTGGAGTCGTTGTAATACAAAACGAGTTTTACGCTTGCCATATATCTGTTTTTTGTTCTATACAAATATACGCAAATTAGGGATAATACTTAAACATTTACTTAAACAAATTTGCCTTTTTTGCGCCTTTAGTTGCTTTATTTTGATATTTGTATATGTGTAATTTATTGATAGTCTGTGCTTTGAGTGAATTATAAAGAATGTAAGCGATATAGTTATATTCCCCTACGGGCTGCTAAAGCATTCTTAAACCCTTGTAAATCAGTGATTTACGAGGGTTTTTTTGTTTTAGGTAAAACATAGGTAAAACATTCTGTAATTTTCTTCCTAGTTAATTGAAATGCAGTTCAGGCATTTTACAACTTCCCTTCCTTTCTTTTAATTTCCTTTTCCCGTTTAGGTCGATTTGGATAAGTATGAGGAGACCTACTTTAGTACTTTCAATATCTTGCCTTTATCTATTCGATTATAACTCCTCCAGATTGATTAGTATAGGAATGAGAGGATGTAGGGTTTCCAATTTTTCTATTCGAGCTTAAGCTGTTGGATATCTCCTTTTTATTCTCGAAAAACCCCAATAAATTGTTAGCCTTTATATCCCGATCATTCTATTGGAAAAATGCAGAAATTCAAGAAAATTGTTATTTTTAAAGAAAGGCATACGGTCGACTCTTCCAAGGAGCTGATGTGTGCGTTTGATATTGATATCGTGGAAATCAAAGAGGTAGATTTCAATCGATATTATTGTGCTCGATTATTAGAGCGCGTATTGAACTTCGAAAAGAAATGGTTAAAAGCATTTTTAGAGTATCAATGCAAACTCAAAAGCACTCCAATCTACTGGCTCAATTCCCTAGATAAACTACTTAGAATAAACGGAGAATTACTTATGCATTCGGCCTTCTAAAAGAGATGACCGATCTGTTCATTTTGGTTGAGGAGCAACGAAATACACTGAGGCAATATCAATCTGACCGTCCTAAAATACAAATTGTAGATACTGAGGAGGAAAGAACAATTGGCAAGCCCAAGCCAAGCACTTCTGCAAAGGAAATTGCCAATCAATCAAAACTCCCCTGGAATGGCCCAACCAATATTTTAGCGGATATCTTTTTCCAGGCCATGCAAATGAATGGAGCAAATGGAAAGCCTCTTTTGCAAGCAAATTCCTCTGCGATCATTGACTTTATCGAACAATCCTTTTATCGTATAGATGGCAAATCATTTAACCGATCATCCCTGAAGACCTACCTAAGTCCTTCGAGACCAGAAAAAAGACCACAAGAAGGAAAAGGAATCGTGATCAAAAATCCCTTGAAAAATAAAGACGAATAATAGTCCTCCAGTCCTTTTTCGGTCCTCAGGACCCAAAAAGGACTATTTGAGGACTGATTTCCAATAAAAAATGACATTACTTTGCTTCTGTGAAAGATATTGAATTACCTAAAATTTAAAGAACATGGAAGTAGTGATTTTAAGTAAAGAAGAATTGGAAGCATTAAAATCTGACTTGGTAGAAATCAAAACACAAGTCAATAAGATTACGATTCCCGCCGAGGCATTTGTAGACAATGCGCAATTCCTGAAAATGATGGGCGTCTCTGCCCGAACTGCTCAGACCTGGAGAGATGAAGGCAAGATTGGATTTAGCCAGGAAGGCAAAAAGATTTATTATCGAATGTCTGATATTGAATTGTTTATGGAGCGTTTCCATCGAAAGCCATTTGCGAGTTCGAATAAGAGATCTTAATATTTCCCAATAACAAGTTTGGATAAAAATGAAATGCCTTGGTGATTTCCAAAGTAAGGGATTGCTATGTCAGTCAGAGAACTATCCATACACTAAAAAATAATCATGTCCATCATAAGTATCCTAAGTCCTAACCGAAAACAACTCATCGCCAGCAAACCATTGCTCAATATTCTTCATCAAATCAAGAGTGGCTTGTACTCCGAAGAAATCGGAAAATTAAGGCAAGCTTTTGAATCCAATGTAGAAAGCCCTGAAGCTATTCAAAATGATATCATTCCCTGGTTCTCGATCTCAGGCCATTTTAAACAACGGCAAAAGTCCTTGGAGTTAGTTAGCTATTCCAGCTATATGATTTTTGAAATCATTTACTTGAATGAAACAGATCAAGCTGGATTCAAAGAAGCTTTGATTGAAAGTCCAAGTGGCAATGGTTTGAAAATAATAGTGGAAACGGATGCTAATGTTGAAAGCCATGTTTTGGTTTTTCAGACTCTTGTACAATACTATGAATTGAAACTAGGAATACCGATTGATAAATCTGGAAAAGATATCACTCGCCTTTGTTTTTTCTCACATGATCCGCAGATTTATTATAACCCTACATCTGAGATTTTTTCAATCGTGATAGGCCATCGAGGTGAAAATGAAATAGTGCCAGCTTTTGAAGAGTGCGTAGCATTTACAAAACAAAAATCTACTTACGTTAATGGCAATCGAAACAACTTCCTTTATCCACTCGCCTCTAATTGTAACCGTGCTGGCCTCGAGCAATCGGAAGCTCTTACTCAAATCTTAGGCAGATACGACCTATCACCTGATGAAATTCGACAATCGGTAGCAAGTGCTCATAAGCATCGAAACTATGAATTTAAAAATTTGGAGATCGATCCACCAGTTAAATCTTCTACTCCATACATGCCCAATAGAATCTTTCAAAGACTACCCGCTTTGCTCTCCTGGATGGTGTGACTAATTAATTCTAAGTCCCTTAAAACCAAATGGTGATGCGTAGATTTTTCTTTATCAGGAATGATGGTACACGGATACCGATAGCCAGGCACCGGAGGTCTGACCAGATTGGTAAAGGATTGTCGAAACCGAACCCTAAAGTGTATATCGATCCAGTTTCTTTTTCGTTTAGGAGTATTGAGTTGAAGCTGTGTTACTTGTGCACCAATCTTCAAAATATAATGGAAGCACTCGATCAACCACCGTAATTCATAGTAACGGGCAATGGTTTTTGCCATCGAGACACTTGCCACTTTTTAGAAGTAAGCAATATGCGCTTGATCAGTTTTACTCCTTTAGGTGGATTTGTTTCTTCTAATTGGACTACCCAAAGAGTTACTGGTTGTAGCCCTTTCTGAAATGGATTGGGAAAGCGAAGCTCAAAGTGCACCTTGCAATATTTAAGCTCGACAATTGCTTTACGCTTTTTACAAATTTCCCGATTGGCTATTTCAACTTTAATGGTTGTCCTCACTGGGCTGCTAGCCACCTTGTCATGAATATTTAAGTGAGGTTCGTCTTTTAATACTCGACGGGTTGTAAATAGTTTATAGAAATCTCCTTCTCGGTCACAGATGTTATACAATTCAATATTGGGATTGGGACTGAAATAATCCTGCAAAGCATTAAAATGTTCTATCCATCGATAACTTTCTTTATCCTCTATTGCTTCTCTTGTCGGAACGTTTACCGGATAACTCTGGAATTGTTCCGTTGAGGTTACTGCTAAATTGATGACAGATTTTGCTGAACCGAGAATTGAGTCGTTTATCTCCAAACTGACTCTTCTCGGCTAATGTAGTGTTGGATTTTAAACGCATCTGTACAAGATACGGAACTTTCTAATGACCTTAAATGCTTATGGCTAATCGATAGTCTGTACACGATTTCATCGAAATTCATAGCTAAAAAGTATCAGAAAAGGTAAAATTCGAAATCTGGTGAGTTTTGGAAACTATCATTTGCAGAATACAAAATCCCAACTTTTTATGAAACTGAAAAACAGACAACAGAGTATTTGAGATCACAGACGCCAACGTTTTAAACTTGCTCTGCTTCAATGCTAGGAAATCTAAGGTTTCAAGTCCTGTCGGCTTACTCTACTTGCTAGTGTTTGTATAGAATATTCTATCGCTAAGTGAATTAGAGGTACCAAATTTTGTTATTGGAAAAGTTCGATTAACCAGATACTAAATAGAGTCTAAAATTTTCTCTTTAATCTCAAAAGCATAAAAAAAGGGGACGATTATATTGGAATTCATGAAATTACATTTATTTTGTTAAACTTCAAATTGATTGGGTTCCATGGAAGCTAGTTATATCTTTCCTACTACAATCGGGTTACCATTTTTCAACAAAGGTATTCTTAATATGAAAGATGATTTTAAATACAATATCTATCAGGATCTAAGATCCATTTTAGCAGATATTCAGAAAGGAAAATTACGGGCAAGGCATTATTTAGAAGCATGGCTTAATGCGAAGTCAAAGTGGAAAAGCTGCATTGTAGGGATAGACCAGATCTATTATTTTGATATTTTCTCAAGAGCTTGGGAATCCTTGTTAAAAAAAATAAAGAAAGGATTTGATTTGGACGAAAAGGAAGATATAGGAATACATCGAAAAAGAATTCTAAAATACTTTGTGGTAGCCATAAAAAAAGAAGCCAAAAGGTTGTACGATAAACTGAAAAAACGGCGTGAAAAAGAAGATGGAAAAAGGGATGAATTAATTAGAATTAAGCAAGAAAGGGAAGAAGAATCAGTAGAGCCAGAGAGAGTTGATTTGGTAGAAATCCGGTTGCTTTCCACCACTATTTTTCTGGAGAATCTACATAAACTTGGAGACCCCTGCACCCAGATTCTTCATGCTTATGCAGATTTACGAGGAAAAACGGGTCAAATATGGAATAAGCTAAGCAGCAAATTTGATTTTCCAGTAAGCCAGGATTCTTTTTTTAAATGCCTGAAAAAATTTTACGACCAGTTGAAGAAAAAACTTGACCTGGAGCATAAAAAAAGCTTGATGCTGGAAGCAAGTGTGGTAGTTTTAAATAAGATGAAAAAAAATGATCCCGACTGTTACTTTTTAATAAGCACAGCAGTTACTGAAAATCTAAGCCCAGAAGAAATTAAGAATAAATTTGACCTGCCTTCTAAAAGAGCTGCGATTACTAAAAAATTTAAATGCATGCAGAAATTCAGAGCTTCTTGTTTTACGTTCATTTACAATGATATTGAAAATCAATAGTATGGAATTATCAGAAGAACAATTAGAACAAATAGAAAATTATCTCACTGGATTATTGAAAGGAGAAGAACTAGCTGTCTTTGAAGAAAAATTAAAGCAAGCTGACTTTAAGCAGGAAGTAGAATGGTATGAGGCGATGATGAGCGGGATAAAATATGCTACAATTATTGAAAAACAAGAAGCTGAAGCAAACAATACCTTTCTTACAGAAGAAAAAAAAGTAGAAACCAAAAGAATGAGCTTATCTAGTTTTAGGCTAAAAACAGCCGCTGCTGCCACTATTCTTTTGGTTCTTGGAGTTGGGATGTGGTATTTTTATAGTGCTGACCATGAAATTATTGCCGCTCAAAAACCTGTAGAAATTACTTTGGACAGAACTAAAATCCCATTAGAAGAATTGACCTTGATCAAAGGAGAGATTCAACAAGAAATCCCCGTAGATTCTCTAGTTTGTTTGACCTATATCAATAATAAGAATCAATTGGAATATACTTTTGAAAAAGGAATTCTAGAAATCTTTTTTGCTGATAGAGATCAAGTAATTCAAAACGATTTTCTCCTTGTTGTTCTTGATGACGAGGTCACATCCGAAAATTATTTAAAAATGGAAAAAGCATTTTATCCTGTTGAGAAAACCAAAGAGAAAAAAAGTTTACAAGAAACTCTGATGCCAAGTCTTGAATCTTATTATCATAACAGGATCAATCAATAAATTTAGACAAATATGAGGATTTACCATTTGTTTTTTTTCTTTTTGATCGGCCTTTGTTCTTCTGTCTCTGCTCAAGTAAAAGATGAGCAGAAAGGTACTATCGATTTGAATGACCGAGAGGGTTATTACTCTTTTCCAAGGATAATTAACGCAGGTGGTAAATCTGATTTTTACAAATCACAAATTAGTTTGTTTCCATATTTGCCTAATGTATATTTTCAAGATACAACTAAAATGTGTGCAGCAATTGCAGGAACCTATTATGGCTTTACTGCTTACAAAGCTTTGAAATCAGACACTTTTAATATTGACAAAGTTTGTTTGGATGAAATGGCTTTTTCTCCGATTTATTCCTTTATCAAAGCCGGAGGGGATTGCAATAAAGGGATAAAGTTATCGGCAATTATGAAAAGCATCAAAAAAGATGGTGCTTGCCTCAACCATAGTTTTACCAATGCAACGCCGTGCGATTTAGAAATCAATGAAAATTGGGAAGAAGAAGCTAAACGCCATCGTTTGAAAAAGGATTCTGTTTATCGTTTATTTGATGAAGGTGTAGAAAAGGAAACAAAATTGGAAGTAACTTTAACCCAATTGAAAAGACACAATCCGGTAATTGTATCCTTCAAAGATGTACCTGACAGAAGTGTAAATAAACACCCTCTTTTTCTTTGGGAACCCAAAGTGAAAAGAAAAATTGGGCATGCGATGGTAGTGATTGGTTTTGATAATAACTCCCGATTATTGGAACTGATTAATAGCTATGGTCCCAAATGGGGAAAAAACGGTCGTTGTTATATGTCCTATGAAGCATATAAGGAATACGTTTCTCATGCATACATCTTTCATCACAAAGGTGCAAAAGGCCATCAAAAGATTCTGGAGAAAAAGGTATATCCGATTTATGGGAGTGCCCAATTAGAATTTGAAAGCGATGAACAAATTACAGACTCTTCTTTTGTTTTTCTTCCCATGTCTTTTCAACTGGATTCCAAGACCATTGAATATACCTCCGATAAGACCTGGAGGGTCTTAAGTGACCGCTTTAAGGTAAACGCAAAATTGCCAAAGGGAAGATGTTTGTACATCTTCAGTATTACTCCTCCTGGCATTGCTCACCTGCATCACGAAACCATTTATACCGACAAAGATATAACGGTAAGGATTGCTATACCAGGGGAAGATGAGTTTCTACTTAGTAGAAAAGGTACTACTACAGTACTTGCTCTTTTTAGCTATAAACTTATTGAAGATATAGAAGAACGTTTGATTAAGCTTACAGAATTTAAAGGTTCTGTCGAAGATAAAATTCAATTTGCTTTTGGCGACTTGCTCATACGACAGGAAAAAATTAATTACGATAGAAATAGATCTTCTTTTAATTTAGTTGATGTGAAAGGCAATGAGGTTGCGGTACCCATAGTATTTTCTATAAGAGGAGAAAATTAGATTATTTGTTTTTTTTTAAAAAAAATCCAGATGAAACCCATTTTTATTTTATTATTTTTCTTGTGCTTTAGATGTATTTTTCTGTGGGCTCAAAGTCCTTATTATTCCCAAATCGATACGGAATGGGGAAACTATGATTGGAGAAAGTATTTGAAGGAAAATAAACTTGGAGAAGTAAAAAAGATAATTGACCTGGAAGCAGGGAAGTTAGCACTAATGGGCTTGCTCAGAGCGGAAGATGAAAAAGGCAGTGCGATGTATTTGCAAATGGTAAATGACTATAATGGGAAACCGCATGGCGATCCTCTGATACTAAATACTATTTTCCATAAAACTCAAATCCATGCTGCTTTGCAAATCTCCAAAGGACCTTATAAAGGACATTGTGTCTTTGTTGGAAATGGTATTTCTAAAAAGAAGAAAGAACAGTTGTGGTTTGCAATCTTTGACCCAATACAGGAGACGCTCAGGTATCAATCTGCCACTCTTGGAGAAGGGCGTTTAACAGATGTATTAGAAGATGAAAATGGTGATATTTGGGTGACGGGGCAAAAAGATAAACGTTTGAGGGTCTGGCGCTGGAAGGAGGAAATTTTAAATTGTATTTTTTGTCCGTCAGATTCCGATGCAAATACATTTGGGCAGAAGTTATTGCAGACTAAAAACGGACAAATCCATATTGTCGCTAATCGTCTTGGGAAAAAAAAGAAGGAGGTGCTTATTAAAACTATTTCTAAGGATGGAACATTGCTTGCTTCCCAATCCATTAATAATGCCTTTGCGAATGATGCTTGCCTTTCTAAAGACCAGAAATATATAGGGGTAACTGGTTATACCTTTGATTGGAAAGAAAGAGAAAATCTTTTTTTTTACAAGGCCAATCAAACTTTTACAGACACGCTATTTGCTAAAAGCAATTATCGGTTTTTTGACGTTGGAATTCAAATCCTTCCAACACAAAGGAATACCTATTTAATCAGAGCCAATCAAAGAGCAGGAATAAATGGTTTTATAAGTTCGTCTTTCTTTGAATACAATGAAAAATCTAAACAATTTACAAATTGTAATATTGAAAACAAAAATGTCAAAAACGAAATTCATTTCATGTTGGATATACACGAAAACCAGGATTTAGTTTTTGGCAGGAGTTCAGGACAAGACCTGACTTTATTCAAAAAAAATAGAATTTCCAATACCTCCACTAATTTTTCTGTAGAGGTCCATTTTACCAAACCTTTGGCATTGATGTCGGGGAAAAATTATATAAGTAATTTACCCAAAGTCGAAATTGAGGCTACGATTGTTTCCAAAGGAAGACCCATAAAAAAGAATAAAAAAGGTATTTGGGACCTCCGTATTCTGGCTCAGGAAGCATCAGTAGGAGGGAAGTCGGGCTTAAACCCCGACATAATTTTTTTAGGTTCTGAGCAGGATTCTTATAGATACTTTCTAAGTCAAACCTTGGAGCTGGAAGACCGAAAGAAAAATGATTTTTATTTTAACGTTGTTTTAGACAATGATGTCTTAGATTACGGCAGCACCTTTAGTATTACTCAATCTTCTTTAAATAACCTATTTGTCTTAGCTATCGGTCCTCCTTTTAACGATCCTGGTGATTTACAGTATACAGATGAAGATGCCGAGAATTTTGCCCGTTTTTTTATCGGAGCACCTTCCTTTAAAAAACAACACAATACGGTTTTTGCTAATTATTTAACTTCTGATGAGGATACCAAACCCGATTATCTAAAGTCTATCTTCGAAGATTTGGCGAAAAACAAATTTCCAGATCCCAATGCCCCTCCCATTAAAACTAATGATGTCCTTATTGTTTTTATTTCTACCCATGGTTTCGTAGGAGATGAAGATGGAGAATATAAATTAAAAAGTTTAAACTATTATGGGTACAATCACCAACTCATTGATTTTAAAATGAATGTTTGGAAATACCTCGAATTGATGCATTGTAAGAAATTATTGTTGCTCGACGCCTGTTATAGTGCTGCCGGAGGAAAAGGGGAAAATAAAAATATCAACAAACTGCTCGAAAATCTGTACCAGTCTAAAAAATCATTAACTTTAATTACATCGAGTTCAGCAGATGAAAAATCCTGGGAAGTAGGTGGCGATATTCAAAACGGTTTGTTTACAGAGTCAATTTTGGAGGCTTTTTCCGGTACTGTCAAAAGCTCCTTTGATGTCGATATTGAAGTCAATCAATTCATTAGGAACTCTTGCAAAAACCATCAAAACCTACTGAATGAACTATATAATGATGATTATTTGACAGTCTATGAACTCTTTTCTTATATCGAGGTTCGTGTTCCCTTTTTAGCCAAAGTATTGAGGGAAACAGGTCAGAATCCCAAATTATTTTCCGATCTGAAAAAACATGTGCAAGAATGGGATTATCCAATCTACAAACGTTAAGGCAATTATCAAAATCCCTTGAAAATGAAAATATCAAATTCAGATTTTTTTATCCTCTTGATTCCTTTATTGTTGACCTTTTCTCTTTTGTTGGAACTGAAATCGAATGCTCTTTCTTCTTCAAGTATTGAATACCGGATGACCTGCACGCTGGATTCGGTGGGTATAAAAACCACAATCAATAATGACGATACCTTGAGAATTATCACCTCTCTGTCGGCCCCTGGAAGCCCTGATGGTTTATTTGCTTATTATCCCCTCGATTACGACCCCAATAACAGTTCAATACTCATAGATGCCAGCGGCTTTGGAAATGATATTTTAATTAACGGAGCCACTTCTGCCACCAATCAATGTGGAGATCCAAATGGAGCCTTGTTTTTTGACGGAACAGATAATCTTATTATTCCACATACCGAATTTTTTGAACCTCCTTCCATTAGTTTATCCTTTTGGTTTAGAAAAACGAAAACGGTATTTCCAGGTAGCCTTGAAAAATTGTGCATTAAAGTAAATAATCCCAACCGTTGGTTTAATATTGAATTAAAACCCATTGATACCATGACCTGCATGGATACTCTCTGGCATTTGCAAATGAATACTGCACATAGTCTTGATACAATTGGAGATGATGACAGCTTAAGTGTGGAATGCCTTGTCAAGCCTTTCGAATGGCATCATGTAGTAAACACTTTGGGACAAAAAATAGTGGGAAATGATACTTTTCATCAACAACAATTATTTTATGACGGTATAAAAATTGATTCCTTTAGCCAACAGGGAGCTAAGCTTATTTTGAATGATAAACCTTTCTATTTTGGAAGCCATGGAGGAGGCAATTTCTTTAACGGAGACATGGATGAACTGAGAATTTATAACCGAGTACTGGAAGAGGAAGAGGTTTGGGAATTGTATAAGTGTACTTGCATAACCTGCAAAACGGTACTGAAATATAAAAGCACCTGCAATCTAGATAGCATTCGAACAGATACTACTCTTCTTACTGGAGATACCATGTTGGTTACTGTTACAGGTAAGGCAGGACCAATTAGTAATCAGGATCAGATCGTGTATTTGCCTTTGGATTCTACGGATCGTTTGAGTACAGTAGATTTTAGTGGCTTTGGACATAATGGGGGCGTTTTTGAAAATTATCAATATCCAATAGATAGCTGTGGCAGAGAGTTAGGAGCTATTCGGCTCAATGAGGTTTACAGTTGGCAACAAGACGTGGAACTGACTTATAATAAATTATTTGACGCTCCCAGTTTTTCTATTTCATTGTGGTTTAAAAAAAATAATGATTTTATTTTCAATAGCGTCCAAGCTTCTAATAATACAGATGCGGAAGGTTTGGTGAAAAGAGGCTATGATGCTGGTGCACCAACCTCTGCTTTTTTGTTGAGTATTGTGGATAAAGATACGGGTGATGCAGGGAGTTATCCTTTTGATTTAAGTTTTAATGTGAGCAATAGTATAAAGAATTTTAATGTAAGACATGATTCTGTCATTTTTCCAGAGAGATGGTATCATGTGGTCGCTACTTTTTCAGAAGAACAGGGATGTTTGGCTTTATACCTGAATGGAGACCCCAAAAGTTTTTGTGATTTTGAAGGTTCCATCAATTATAATATGGAATGGAAAACTTTCATCGGAAATATTTCATCGGATTCGGTTACTCACTTCAATGGCGATATCGACGAGTTTCGACTCTATAATCGCCTTCTAACAGAAGAAGAAATCCAAATCCTTTCTCAATACAAATGTGGCCCCAGTCTTCTAGACACTAGTATTTGTTATGGTAATAGTTTTTTTATCGGCAATCAGGAATTCACAGAAACAGGTATTTATGACCTTAGTTTGAGTGATGTCTTTGGGTGCGATAGCTTATTGACTTTAAACCTATCGGTATTACCCGAAATAGAAAAAACTATTAGCGACAGCATTTGCAATGGTGAGAGCTACACTATCGGAAATGCTGTTTATACAGCAACTGGAATTTATATGGATACTTTGATGGCTGTAAATGGTTGTGATAGTATCCATACCTTGGATTTAACCGTTTTACCAGTGCCGCAGACGATTTTATCTAAAAACATTTGCGCTGGTGATAGTTTTGAAGTAGGCAACTCCGTCTACACCCAGAGCGGTAATTATATAGATACCTTGCTGGCGGCTAATGGGTGCGATAGCTTGATCTTTTTGGATCTCCTCCTTTTAGTGCCAATTCAGGATACCATCGAATTGTTTCTTTGCCCGAATGAAACCATTCAACTCTGCGACAATATCTATTCTTTTGAAATTTCCGGAGAATACGAAATAAGAGAAATTTGTGGTCAGGTCGGGCCATTATTGTGTGATAGCAGTATCGTATATCTGGTCTATGTTAATGAAATAACAGAGTTAGATACCTTAAAGACCTTGTGCCAGGAGGAAACATTTATTTTATGCGATTCGGTATTTAATTGCATGGATAAACCAGCGCCAGTGGGCTTATTTTCGTTGGTTTGTTGCGATACAATTTGGAATGTAGAACTTATTTGCAAAAGCTGTGATTCCCCTATCCCTACAGTCATCACCCCAGGGAATGGAGATCGGTTTAATGAATATTTTATCATCCCCGAATTATTTAATAATCCAACTGCTTATCCCAACAACAGTTTGATTATTCAAGACCGATGGGGTAATGTACTTTGGGATTCTGAGGAGGAGGGAGGATCGTACGATAACGATTGGAATGGCGTAGACCGGAATGGAATACCTCTTCCTGCAAATACTTATATCTATCTTTATCGCCCCAATACAAGAGACAAGGCCCTCAGTGGTTTTATTACGATAATACGGTCAAATTAGAGAAACTTTATCAGAGTGCTACACCCATGTTTAATTCAAGAGCATGAGTAGTAAGGCTTCCAGGAATTTTTTGAATGCTGTATCCAAGACCGAGTTTCCAAGGTTTTTTAAATGGACTTATTCCTCCTTCAAAATGAATCGTATTATTGCTGGCGAAGCCTAAGCCCAGCCAAGAATAATTGGTAGAAAAACTTCGGTCATTGCCTTCATTTTTCATTGCCATCCGATAAATTAAATTGATATCAACATGATGTTTATTTTCAAAATCATCCCACCTTTTGTACCAAATGCTTGGTTCCAAAATACTAGTGCTATTTAGCGGTATGTTAAGTCCTGCCAGGACGAAATAATTTTTTAGATTGAATGCGTCCTGGAAAAATAAATCCCCTCCGCGATCCAATATCAGGTTCAATCTTTTAATACGGGGTATCGAAACTCCAAAGTAAAAACCTGTGGCAGGGCCGACTTTTTCCTGGAATTCATTTTTCTTTTCAAAGGTTTTATTATAAAACAATCCAAAACCACCATTACCACTGCTTACACTTTGTCGATAATTGGCCAGGGGGTCTTCAGCGTCAAAAAAAACCTGATCCACGGGATTCACCTTTTGACTAAACCAATCCAAACCGAAATCAAATGCTAGTGTTATTGCCCCATATACGGGGTTTGGAGACAGACTTATTCCTGCTCGTCCGTAAGCATTGCCAAATTTTGAAGGGCCGACCTCATCGGCGTACAAATGTCCTCCCAGAAGCAAATAAACAGACCGATTCAATTTTTTTATTCCTACTCCTTTCAGAAGATAACTGTGGATGCTGAGTCCATCATTAACAATTTTGTTTCTATAGCTAAGGCCCAGAGAAAGAGAATATTCCCCTCCACTATTTAAGTAATCCTGACTCAATGCAGCAGGATTAATGATACCATTATGACCCGAAAACTGGGTATATCGGGAAAAGGGTTGTGCTTCGACAAGGATGATGTTTAGAAGCAAAAAAACAAAGATCGAGTAAGTGATTTTTAATGAATACATCATAAGAGAAACAGCATAGGAACAGAAAATGGGTTACCAGAAATAGAATAAGGTATTCTAAAGGTGTAATCCATTTTTTAACCAAAATTTAAAATATGAAATTTACTGGAAAGTTTTTAATCGTACTTCTTTTTTCTAACCTCGTTTGGAAAAATTCTTTCGCCCAGGCAGATTATTGTTACGAAAGACAATGGAATGGCTTCTTAAATGGAGAATGGGTATGTGGATTGTACAATGAAAAGGATTTTAGAGGCTGTCCCACTTTTACGGATATTGATGAAGATGGTGACCTGGATTTGTTTTTCGGATATAACCGAAAAATTACCTTCTACAGGAATGACGGCGATTCTACAGTTCCTTGCTGGGAATTTATTAGCGATTTTTATCAAAATATCCAATTGCCTTTTTCGGTGGTATCTCCTGCTTTTGGAGATGTAAATGGAGATGGGAAGAAGGATTTGTTTGTTGGATATGGCCAAGGGGGCAGCAATGGAGGAGTGGTTCGCTTGTATCTGAATGATGGCCTTTCTACAGACCCTCATTTCACCTTTGCAGCAGATACTTTGGGAATGGTAGACGTAGGGGACAACGCGAAAATAGCGATTGGTGATCTGGATAATGACAATGATTTAGACCTCGTAATTGGTGGAGGTTTTGGTCATCTAGTGTACTTGGAAAATATTGGAGATTCGGTAAATTATAATTTTAATTCCACACCGATTACTATCGCGGATATAGGCTGGCAGGCCAAGCCTCAACTGGTAGATATAGATGGTGATGGAGTATTAGAATTGTTTGCACGTCATTCCTTTGGGTTCACGTATTTATGGGAGAATGAAAGCGGAGACCTAAATGATATAAACAATTGGATTTTGCAGACCAATTCGTATGGAAACTTTAATTCTATTGCTCCTACAGGAGGTTTTGCTTTTGCCGACATTGATGCAGATATGGATTTAGATTTGTTTTCTTTTGGCATCAGCGGAACTTTTTTCTTCCACCGAAATGAAGGAAACCAATTTGATACATTGTGGGTATTGGAAACTCCTTTCTATAAACAAATGGGTGGTGGAAACATTTCCACTTTTGTAGATTTAGATGGGGATAATTTGAAGGAGTGGGTCATAGGTGGCGGAATTAATCTGGAGGTCTATCGAAATGAGGGAACCTACGACCAACCAAGATGGAGGTATTTACCGAACCACCTGGCAGACATAATACAAGGGGGAACCAAAAGCCCTGCTTTTTATGATTATGATTTCGATGGCGACCAGGATTTATGGGTGGGTATTTCGTCAACTGGTCAGGTTTTATTTTACAAAAACGAAGATGGAAATTACAGCCTCGTATCGGATGTGATATTGGATAATATTGATTTTGGGAGTTGGGCTCATCCTGTCTTGCTGGACGTTGATTTTGATGGGAAACTTGATTTGTTTGTATTGGGCTCCGAAGGGTTTTTCCATTTTATCAATACGGCCAATAATGACGACGATCCATTTTGGGCCTTTCAAACTTCTGCTTATCTACCCGACCTGCCAACAAGTGTTCGAAAGGCTACATTTGGTGATATTGATGATGATGGCGATTATGACTTATTGATAGGAGCTTCCTCTTGGTTGTTTTTTTATCGTAATGTATCTATAGATGATAATCCTGAATTTGTTTTGGAAACAGATAAGTTTGCTAAGCTGAGAGGCACCTATCCAAGCCTGGTTGACCTCAGCGAGGATTGCGGTCTTGAATTGTCTATTGATGGTGGAACATTATATCACTATCGGGGAATAAAGCCCGGAATAGTGCCACTAGCGCCGAATGTTTTTTGCAGTAATCACCCCCCAATAAGGTTAGAAGCCTTTCCTTCAGATTCTATCAATGGCTCTTGGGGAAGTACGAGCCCCGGAGGTGTTTTTGACCCCGCTAGTGGCGTAGGAAGTTATCCTGTGATTTATCAATACACAGATCCATTTGGCTGCTTTACTATTGGGGATACTACTGCGGTTTTTGTAAATGAAAGCCCACTGGCCTTAGCCTGTACCTTCGACACATTTACAGTCTACGATGCTCCTTTTGAATTGACTTGTGATGCCAACGTTCAGGAAGTATTTAGCGGACCAGGAGTTGAAGATAATATTTTTGATCCAGCGGTAGCTGGGGAAGGGATACACCAAATTCTATACACGTTAAGCAATGCAGCAGGTTGTACGGATTCTGTTTTTATAACTATTGTCCTCCAAAATAGTGTAAGCTTCCAGGGACCGGAAGCAACAAACGAAGACTTGTCGGTATTTCCAAACCCGACCAATGATTTATTGTACATCCATTCCCTATCTGATCGGGAAAAAATCAAAATTTCCTGCATCAATATTTATGGAATAAAGGTTTTTGAAAAAACGGTTTTAGAGCATGTGCCAGATGAACCAATTAGTTTTAGTGCTTTAGGTTTGCCGAAAGGTATATATGTACTGCGAATAGAAAATAAAAAATATCAGAGCTCCACGAAGGTGTTTTATCAATAAAAAAATAGAGTATCTGAGCCACTTTGGGCAGCGCACAAATGCTCAGATACTCCTATTAAAAATACCCAAAATTATGAAATCTCTTACACTAGTTGAATTCTTTGTTTTTGAAAAGCATATCATTGAAAAATGTTTAGAATTAAGCGGAAATCAAAAAGGAAGCTATCCAAAGTTGGAGGAGTACAAAAAGGTAACAATGTTTTACGGTAATGGAAAAAATAGAATTCCGGGCAGTATCAATCAAATAGTCTACGACCAAATCAAAGATTCCTTTCCGTTTAATAACTATAGAGGCTTTCGATTTGATTCGGATCTAGGCCGATGGAAATTTAATGGAAAAAACTTGTACGATGCCGTTACAACCTATAATAGATGGGCCTACAATCTAACTGGAGAACAAATACGGATGGCCAAGCAAGAAATCCTGTTTTCTGAAGGATACTACAATGCCTATCTCTATTTTTTGGGAATAAAATGCTTAAGCTCTTTGATCGATGAATTTCCTGTAAAAGAATTGGAAAACAAAATAGATCACGTTAATCCTTCGGGAGAAAAAAAGGAAAGACCAGGTAGGAAAAATGTCATAAATAAAAGTTTAGCAGAAATATTTAACACCCTGAACAAGGAATTGTCCTTTAGTACCTGGCAACTTTATTCCTATAACCCTTATCGCGATAAAACAGTGGAAGCCGTCATAAAAATCAATCAGTTGATTCCAGAAACGATGACTGCTATTGCAGAATTATTCAACCCTCCAGAGCTTTTCGATTATCAGGGAGTGATGAATGTCAAATTTGCTTTTTCTGGATTGATAGTATTTGACTTTGTACCCAAAGAGTTTCCCGATAAACAGCTCCATATCAAATTTGCAGTAGATTTTCATAAGAGCCGTGAATATTTACTTGGACACTTGATGAATTTTCAGGATCGCAGAATAGAAAGCTATGCGGTGGTGTTGAAAAAAACGGAAGCCAATCGGGAAAAAGGAATGCTACACGAGTTGGACAATAAAGAAGTACCTCCGGTTATAATGGAGTATTTGCAGCTAATGAAAATTGGCCATTTAAAAACACCTAAACATGTTTATGACTTTGAATCTTTGGGTCGTTGGTTGAAACAAAATGGTGAAACACCTTGACACACCGTTGCTCCGGACAAAGTCCGGACAAAACCTGGATTGCCCAAACATTCCCAATAATCGAAAGTTTTGTGTGAAGCCAACCCTATTAGAATTAATAGTCATATTTGATTTGCCATCCAAGAGTAATCAAAATTCCGTTTAATCAAATTAGTCTTATTTATGAAGCAATTAAATTAACCGAGTTTTTTATTAGTAATATTAATGTAGTATTGCTTCTTGGATTTGAAAATAGCATTGCCTACGAAATAAATAGGTAATCGCTTGGTAGAAACCAGCACCAGGTCAACTGCTTTTTTAGAACCTGTAGTTTTTTTGAATCTAAGCACTTAAAAACTATCTCAATAATTTATTAATCAAATCGGAATGGGACGAAATGTTTCCCACTTCCCCAATACCTCTATGTTTTTTTAATCAAAACTTAACTATTATGAAAAATATTTTTGCTTTATGGTTTCTCCTTTTTTCTCCGATGCTGCTGCCTAATTCTTTGGTAGCCCAGACTTATACTCTACCTATTGAAAATGCACAAGAATTTTTGGATAATTTACCTGCCAGGTATTTCAATTTTTCTTATGGACGTCCAATTTCTATCAGAGTAGGTAGAGAAGGCAATGTAGAAAAACACCTCTTGTTTCGATTCGAAGTCGGATGGACTCAAAAGATTTTGAATTTTGGAAAACCCTATGTTTTTGAAAACGTTGGTGGTCAACTTCAAATTAGTCTGGATCAAAACACCAATCATAGTTATCCTATGAAAACCTTCAAAAGTGGGTTCTCCAAACTCCAGATTGATTATATCACACTCAATCCGGAATGGCTGTTCTTAACAATTGGCAAGAAAGTTTATGCCACCACTGGGCCTCTGATAGACTTCAGAGTCAACTCCAAGCACCTTCGAAAATATTATGAAAACAACCAAAAGGAAAAAACAAAACTCAAAGGAAATGACCTGCTGAAAATGACCAACATCCATTTGGGGTGGGAAGCCACTTTCTATTTTTGGGGCTTGGGCTTTAACTACCAATATACATTTAATAATTTCTTCCAAAAGGCTTGGGCTTTGCCTTTCAAATTCCAATCCTTCGGACTGAAAATAGCTTTGTGAATTGTATTGCTCTAATCTAATTCTTAATCCAATCTATTTATTAAAAAAAAAACACCATTATGAAAAAATTAAATATTTGTTTATTGCTCTGCCTGTTGCTAGTAGTAGCTTGTAAAAAAGATGAAAACATGACTGTAGGAGGAACACCGGTCGATTCCGAAGAAATGCATGTTCCCAATATTCAATTGTACGGTGTGGCTTTTGGCCCTTACTCCGGCGAAGGAGAAGACCCTACCAAAGGAACGGTTTTAACTGTCGAACAAATCCGGGAGAGGCTTGAAATTATTAAAAATTATACTCTCTATATTCGGACTTTTGGCACTAGCAATACAGAAAAGGAAATTCCACGTATTGCTAAGGAGATGGGTTTTAAAGTTTATGCCAGTGCTTGGTTGAGTAGTGATTTGGATTCCAATGAAGAACAGATAAAAAACCTCATTGAAATTGGTCGACAAGGGTATGCCGATGCCCTAATCGTTGGCTCAGAGGTCTTACTTCGTGGAGAATTAAGCCCACAACAATTAGCAGAGTATATCAATAGAGTTCGAATTGCTGTACCTGCTCTGCCGGTAAGCACCGCAGATGTTTTTGACAAATTGATTGAATTTCCAGAAGTTAGAAATGAATGTTCATTTTTATTTCCAAATATTTATCCTTTTTGGATGGGAGAACAAATACAATGTGGAATTTATCGCTTACATAAGGCTTATTCTGAATTGGAGGCTGTCGCAAATGGGAAAGAAATCATCATCTCAGAGACAGGATGGCCTTCGGGTGGACAGCGTATTGATCTGGCCAATCCCACTCCTTTAAATGCTTGCAAGTATCTGAACAATGTATTAGTGTGGTCAGAAGCGATGGGGGTAAAGACCTTTATCTTTAGTGCTCTCCAGGAACCTTGGAAAGTGGAACAAGAAGGAGAAGTCGGGGAATTTTGGGGCTTGTTTGACAAAAATGGAAGCCTTCCATCTTGTATGGAAACAATATTTGACGGAGAACTGGAGCAAAAATTCCCAGAATGTACTGCATTCAACAACAGCTCCCTATCTCCAGTAATTACTTTTACTCAGGTGCCAGAGTATGGCAGTAATGAGAACTTAAAGGGGAGCGTCGGCGGTGTTCGTCCAGAAGAATATAAAGTAGTCGTACTAATTAAGGTCTTAGGCAATTGGTATATAAAACCCTACTCCAATCAACGAAAAAACCCGATTGGAATTGATGGGTCATGGGGCGTTGACATTACAACCGGTGGGAGCGATAGAAATGCCAGAGCTATTGGCGCGTGGTTGATACCCACAAACTATGATGTCCCAAATATTTTTAGCGTAAGCACTGTCCCCGCGGAATTAGAACAGAATGCTGTTGCCAGGGTTATTATGGAAAGAAATCCTTAAGTCAGGACGATAATTTCTACTTTAGTCTATGATTACAAAGAAGGGTAGGAAAGGCAAACATGAGTTATCCCGAATCTTCTTTACGAAAATTCGGGATGACTCATGTAGGGTTTGAGGATATGTTCATTTAACTGTGTCAAGTTGAGCCTATACTTCCGCTTTTCTAAAGCTGCATATGAATGGATTCAAGGTGGAAATGCAAATAATCGCTGAATGCTAACCAAGGGATTCCCATTCAGCATAGGAGGTAGCTGTTTCGTAAAGCTTCAGCCTAGAGAGTACAAGGTCTTCAGGAAGTGCATCTTGAATTTCTTGAGCAAATTTCAATACCAGGTTTTCACAGGTTGGCTGAAAAGATGTCCGCATTATTTTTTGATATACCTCTTTAAGTGATGCAATGATATCATCTGGTGTTTGTTCATTTAATAGCAAAGCATGGTCATATGGAGAAATAATTCTTTCCTGGACTAATGCTTTTAATAGTTTAAAATCTATTACCATTCCGTCTTTTGGATGACCAGGTTGTTGCAGCGGAAATCCTACCAAAGTGACATGCAATTTGTAGGAATGTCCATGAATATTCCGGCACTCGCCATCATAGCCCCATAAAGCATGGGCCATTTCAAAAGTGAAAATTTTAGTGACTTTGACTGTTTTATTCAAATGCATTTATCATTTTTTTGTACTTCCCAAACAATCTTCTTTCTCTATAAAACAGAGGACTCGTAATTAGCCACATTCTGAAAACCCACAACTTTTACAAATGAGGCAACCTTCTTTAAAGATTAACCCGTTTGGATCTCCACAACTTTTACAGGTTTCTTTTATGGCTCGTGTGCCATCAGGAATAAATTTTTTAAGAGCCCTGGCCACTCCGTTTTTCCAGGTGTTAATTTGCTCGCTGTTAAGATTGAGTCCTGATATTAGGTCTACAACAAATGGCAGTGGCATTCCATGGCGTAATACACCTGATATCAGCTTTGCGTAATTCCAGTATTCTTTATCAAAAGAACGGGATAAGCCTTGATAAGTGATTTTGTAACCATCTTTATCTACATATTGAAAGTCGTATCGATTGTTGTCTTCTCCGTTTTTTTCTTTAATGACCCAGCCCTTCGTAATATCTTTAGGAAGTACAAATGTAGCTTCTGCCCGGCCTGTAAATATCTCATAAGGTTTGCCTTCCAATAGACCGACGACCGCAATCCATTTCTCGTGATTATTCTGAAAACGAACCACTTCAGCTTCCAATTTTTTGTGCCGCCTTGGAGAGTGATTTTCACGAAATAGGTTTTCCTCCTTTTCTTTTTCATCTGCTACCAAAACCCCGGCTCTTGATCCGTCGCGATAGACTGTAATTCCTTTACAGCCACTTTCCCAAGCTGTTTTGTAAATGTCTGCAACTAAATCAACTGTTGTAGAATTGGGAATATTTACGGTGACACTGATGGAATGATCTACCCATTTTTGAATGGCTCCCTGCATTTTTACTTTTTGAACCCAATCAATATTATTTGCGGTAGCTTTATAGTAAGGAGATTGTCGGATGATTGCTTGCAATTCACTTTCAGAAAGGGAACGTGTTTTTTTGAGGTCATAAGCATTTACCTCCAACCAATGAATAAATTTTGGATGCAAAACGTTGTATTCTTCCCAACAATCTCCTGCATCATCTTTAAAGCTTATCACCACACCTTGGTCATTGGGATTTACTTTTCTCCTTCTTTTATAGGCTACCATGAAGATTGGTTCTATTCCAGATGAAGTTTGGGTCATCAAGCTCGTGGTACCGGTAGGGGCAATGGTAAGTAATGCAATATTGCGCCTGCCATACTTTACCATATCTTTATATAGCCCTTCATCTGCTTCTCGAATTCGTTTGATAAAAGGATTGTTCTTTTCTCGCTCCGCATCATAAATTTCAAATGCTCCACGTTCTTTTGCCAAATCAACAGAAGCCCGATAAACATTAAGTGCCAACTCTTTGTGAATGTCTACTGAAAAACCAATTGCCTCCTCACTTCCATAGCGCAAACCAAGTGCCGCCAACAGGTCTCCTTCTGCGGTAATACCGATTCCTGTTCGGCGACCTTCGAGGCATTTGACGCGAATTTTTTCCCAAAGCTTTTTTTCTGTTGCTTTGATCTCATCGGATTCCGGATCGGATGCAATCTTTGCTAAAATTCGATCGATTTTTTCCACCTCCAAGTCTATAATATCATCCATAATTCTTTGTGCCAGCTTGACATGTTTGCGGAATAGCTCAAAATTGAAACTTGCTTCTTTAGAAAAAGGAGCTTTTACATAGCCAAATAAATTGAGTGCCAGCAAGCGACAGCTATCATAAGGGCATAGAGGAATTTCTCCGCATGGATTGGTGGAAACGGTCTTGTATCCCAAATCTGCATAGCAATCTGGAATTGATTCCCGGATTATTGTATCCCAAAATAGGATGCCTGGTTCAGCCGATTTCCAGGCATTGTAAACGATTTTGTTCCAGAGTTCTTTTGCCTCTATTTCTTTGCTTGTCGTTGGGGTTTTCGAATCTACAGGAAACTGTTGGATATATTTTTTTTTACCTAAGGCTGCCTTCATAAAGGCATCATCAATCCGTACCGAAATGTTGGCTCCTGTGATTTTGCCTTGCTCCAGTTTGGCATCTATAAAGTCCTCTGCATCTGGATGCTTTACCGACAAACTTAGCATCAAGGCTCCCCGCCGTCCCCCTTGAGCCACTTCTCTCGTACCATTGGAATAGCGTACCATAAAAGGAACAAGTCCAGAGGAACTTAAGGCACTATTCATAACAGGGCTTTCCTTTGCACGAATATGGGATAGATCATGGCCAACACCACCTCGCCGTTTCATCAGTTGAGCCTGTTCTTCATCAATCCGCAGGATACCTCCATAGGAGTCGGCTGCATTGCCGATGACAAAGCAATTGGATAGTGAAGAAGCCTGGAAATTATTGCCAATACCGGCCATTGGTCCACCTTGTGGAACGATATAACGAAAATCCTTTAATAATGCATAAATAGTTTCCTCATCTAGAGGATTGGAGTATTTGATTTCAATTCGGCTAATTTCTCTAGCGATGCGCCGATGCATATCATCAGGGCTACACTCATATATATTTCCCTTGGAATCCTTTAGCGCATATTTGTTGATCCACACGGTAGCCGCCAGAGTATCGCCCTTAAAATATTGGGTAGTAACTTGTAAAACTTCCTCGTGGGAATAGGTGGTTAACGCTTGATGGATTTTTGGAACTTTTCCCTTCCGCAACTCAACTTGATTCATGCCGTCGTATTTTATTGAATATATAAATATTGAAACAAATTTAGAATAATAGACATTTTTATCCAAAATAAATCACCTTTTTGATACAAATATAAATATTGATCTTTTCAGCCTTTGGTGATCATCCTGTTATAGTAAAAAAGAGGATTGGAGAGAAATTCCTACCTTTGGGTTGTTTGACCGAATGAATCAATCCAATATTCAATTATCTTCAATACATTTCCATGTTCTCTCGTGCTTGTCAATACGCCTTTCAGGCAGTGCTTTATATTTCATTACATCAGCAAAACGATAAAAATGTTGGCTTGAGAGAAATTGCTGAGGCCCAGGATATTCCTCCGCATTTTTTATCAAAGATCCTACAGAACTTGGTCAAAAATAAAATACTTATCTCTACAAAAGGCCCTACTGGTGGCTTTTCTCTAAGTATTCCTTCTGACAAACTCACCCTTTTGGAAATCGTCAAAGTCATCGATGGTTTGGATATATTTGAACGTTGTGGCATCGGAATGAAGATTTGTTCAGACGCAGCCCCTTGCCCGGTCCATGAAGATTTTAAAATAGTAAAAAACAAAATCCGAAGTCTTTTAAGTAAGAAAACTCTGGCTGATCTATGCGAAGATGTGAAAGCTGGAAAATCTATTGTGACTTATGTGACAAATAGTAAATAAGCCGCTTATTATTCGAACTGTTAGAGAGCTCCCAATTTGATTTTATTGGTATTTTAATTTATTCAAATATATTTTTGGATAAAAAGGTCTATTATTCTAAATTTACAGAATTATTAGATTTTTTAATCAAAAAATTGAAAAAATGGGAGGACTCCAATATATTGCCATCATCATACCGATCATCCTTTTACTGGTTATCGTTGAAATACTGGTTGCTCAAAAAATGGGAAGGAAAGTCTATCGATTTAGTGATTCCATTGTCAATTTATGTGTGGGTATGCTCGAACGCACGGTTGACTTTTTCTTTGTAATATTACTTTATTTTGCTTTTGACTTCTTGTATGCAAACGTCGCCATGTGGCATATTCCTGAAACTCCATTCGCCTGGGTACTGGCTTTGTTTCTGGGAGACTTTTTGGCTTACTGCCATCATTTTGTGGGCCACAAAGTCAATTTCTTTTGGGCCGCACATGGTGTTCATCATCAAAGTGAGGAATTGAACCTGACCACTGTATTCCGGGTCTCTGCCTTTTCGGTTTTTAACCACCCTCCTCGATATGGATGCCCTCATGACCAATTGGCGCTATCGCCACTCATTAATGGCTCGTCGCATGTTAGGAACCAAAGTGGGCACAGGTGGTTCTTCTGGTGTTAGTTTCTTGAAAAAGGCACTAGATATTAGCTTCTTTCCTGAACTATTAACCTTACGTACTCAACTTTAGGTAGCGAGATAGATAATGATGACGAACAATTACTTACCATCACTATCTTTCACTGTTTTCACTATTTATCGGATTTAACCTTTCATCGAATTGTTCCATTAAAGGAAACGTTAATGGCTCAAGCTCATCGATATGATTTAAACGTTCTACATAATCATCCATCACTTTAGCGCGGGCTTCAGGTTTAATATAAGGAATGTGCCAACCGACAAAAGGAGGTAGAACTGTTAATCCAGTATAGGCAAGTGTACCTCGTAAGATAGGACGGAGCATATCATTTAGTTCACCGTGTATGCCTCCTTCGGTAAGCATATGAGGTTTACCGCCAATGGTTATACTGAGCATAGCCTTTTTACCTTTTAAACCACCTTGGTCGTAAAAGCGTAAGCCGCCATAAAATATACCTGAGATAAATACTCGATCAAACCAGCCTTTTAAAATAGCGGGCATAGAAAACCAATAAACGGGGAAGTTAAAAATAATTAAATCAGCAAGTTCAACCTTTTCAATTTCAGCCAAAATATCTGGGCTTAATGTTTTACTCTTATAGCCATTTCTTTGTTCAAGTGCATAAATAAGATAATCTGGATTTACACGCTCAACAAAATCATCGGGGCCTGCTACAGGGTTCCAATTCATCGCATAAAGATCTGACACCACAACGCTATGTCCTGATACGGTAAACTCTGCTATCGCTTTATCTTTCATAGCACTGCAAAAAGATTGGGGTTCGTTATGCGCATGTACAATTAAAACGTTAATTTGTTTAATCCTTATTAATTTTTTCAAAGATGCTTGGTCATTATATCCACCTAATTAAAATCATCTAGCTTTATTTGATTGATATAAAGCAGATATAAAAAGAGCTTAAACACAATTAATGTATCAAAGCTCTTTTTATAATGTTTTTTGTGGATAGATAGACTCGAAATACTACATAAAAGACTGATTAATAAATGAATAAAAAAACAGTATCGCCAATGGCACTTCTATAGCGATTTATCAAAAAAACTAAATTATCCTCTCAAAAATAACTAAATAATTAGTTATTTTCCTTTCAAGCTATTTTTTAGATCACTACCTATATACGTATGGGCTAATTCAGTAGAGCCGAATATTCTATTGATATTATTTTCAATACGCTGCTTTCTTATTTCTGGTCTTTCAACTTGAAGTAATTCTAACCATGTTTTGACGAGGACTTTAGGAGGAAGGTCGTTTTCCATTTGAATTCATCCATGAATAATTATATTTAGTAAGCATAGTTCAAGTTCTAATTTTTACCAAAAATAAAATATTTCCTTATTTGGCACCTGATTAAATCCTAGGTTAGTTGTATATCCGTGGTTACAGAATACCTTGGCTATTTATCAAGTTTATCGATCTCCTTCTCTATCCCATAAAATAGACAAATTAAAAAAGTTTTACTATCCTTTGGAATTCCACGACATTACTTCATATTCATTCTGTGTAGAGATAAAAAGTATCATGATGCCTAAAGTATTATACCTCTCCGTTATAGATAAACATTTATCAGCACCATTACTTAAAAACAGTCACGAACAGCTTGCTTATGCGCGTGCCTTAGTTTCCGTCATCTACATAATGACAATAATAATGTTTATTGGCCCTCTACTTTTATTGACTCCAGATTACCAACCATCCACGTTAGAAGTCACAACAGCGCTATTACTCACTTTTCTTACCATATCGTCCATAATAGTTCTGAAATTTAGCTCCGCAGTGAAATCCGTCGCGATATTTATTTGTTTAATTAATTACGTGGCAAGCGCCATTATTCTTGTTATTGATCATTCCTCTATATCAATACAAGTATTATGGCTATTGATTTTTCCTGTTATTGGCTTTGTCTTCGTCAGTAGAAGCTTCGGTATCACCTGTTCACTCGTATCCTTATCTGGTTTTATTTTTTGCCAGCAATACCCCCCTGTGATCCCTGAGGCATATGGCACACTTGCTATTTTCTCACACAACCTTGGTATCAATTTGAGCTTTATTATTATTTTGCTTGCTTTAATTATCTTGAGTTCTCTAAATGTTATCCAATTTTTAAATAAAATTTCTAAAGAAAAATCTATAAAACTCGAAGAGTCCAATAAACTGTTACAGAGACTTTCGTATATCGATAACTTAACAGGGCTGTATAACCGTAATTACTTTGATGAACAATTTCAAACGTTATGGCAACAAAACTTCAAAGATCAAACCCACTTATCTTTACTATTAATGGATATTGATAGTTTTAAGCCGTATAACGACAACTACGGTCATTCTGCCGGAGATGAGTGTTTAGTTGAGGTGGCATCGGCCATTAATGACAGCTTACGTCAATTAGGTGATGCGGCATATCGCTGGGGTGGAGAGGAGTTCTTGGTTGTGCTGTCTAATGCCGATGAAACGGTCACAAAAGATATTAGCGAACGGATCACTCAAAACTTAGCCGACAAACAAATAATCCATGAATACACTCTAGCAAATTCACCTTTCGTCACGTTTAGCATTGGTGGACTGACCATACTCCCCGCTCAAAAAGAGATGGATCTGAAAGACATGTTACAAGAAGTTGATCGGCAATTGTATAAAGCAAAACACAACGGCAGAAATCAAACCTGCTTTTCGCCAATAAAAGTATACGACGGAAACATCGAAGCTAAGTTAACCTGAACTCGGCTTAAGCAACGTCACCCAGTAAAGCTCTTTAAGCGCCTATCTGCATTGTTCTTGCACCAAATCTCGCTATTCGGATACAAGAACGCCTTGATATCCACTTAAATAGCATCACTGGGAATAATGACATATCGATGTTTATAGTTTTATAATTTCATTGGTTTAAAAAGTATATTTATCAATTGATTATGACGTTCATTAAACCGAGTTCAGGTTAGTTAGGCTAGTAAGACTTAGTTATACCCATTTTATAAGTTTG
>JAVJHY010698259.1:0-17616 GCA_035593235.1 Phascolosoma agassizii | reverse complement strand
AGCGTGCAGGAGAAGTATCGGCGTTTAGCGAGGTAACATCATTGCACCGGAGAATCAGGATGTAACAGGGTGTAACGGCATCGATTGGTTTGTTTTAGCAGGGCCGCAATCTCGGGCAGTTGTCCAGGAGTACAGCATCTGCAGTTGCCTCAGCGTCGGGACCGTTGTTGTTCTGCTCCGGCAAAGAGAAATGTTTCCTGTACCGCTGCATTGTCAAGCACTTGCTGCACGTCCTGAGGATTCAAAAGACCGTTAGGTGGGGGAGTCAGCCAGAAGTGATTAAAGCGATCCTCACCGGCTACCAGTTTTGCGTTTGTCTTGTCATCGATAGTCTGTTTCATCTGTGGAGTTATGTAGCGAATGGCCAGTCCGATACGCCGATCATCAGATTGATTGGCGTTGGAGCCGTGAAATAACTGGCCGTGATGCAGTGAAATCTCTCCTGGCTTTAATACGACATTGATTGCTTCCGATTCATCAATATCGACAGCCAACTTTTGCCCACGCGATAACAGGTTGTCTGCTTCGAAACTGTCTGTGTGCTGTTCAATCGTTCCTGTATGACTACCAGGAATAAACTTCATGCACCCACTTTCAACACTGACCTCGGACAGAGCGAGCCAAGCGGTGACCTCATGGCTGTCGGATAGCCCCCAATAGGTCAGGTCCTGATGCCAGCTGACGTAGTCCGTAGTTCCCGGCTCTTTGGTAAAAAAACTGGCATTCCACACCAACAGATCCGGACCGAGGATTGCCTGCACCGATTCGATGATGTCGGGAAGCCGGGTGATTTCGTCGACAAAGGGCAAAACCGAGTTGGCGTGACCCTGCAAGACTGCATATTGCTGCTGGTCGTGTTTGTAAGCTGTCTCAATAGACTCCAGAGTCTGGCGGTATTCGGATGCCTGCTTGGTAGTCATAACTTTTAAAGGAAAATGGTAGCCTCTTTGGTGATAATCAGTTATCCAATCAGTCATTTTAAGTCACCCCGTTCTGGATCTGGAAATATTCGGCTGGCAGCGGTTCCATCATGCCGCATACTCTAATATCATGCCACTCTTGTGCGTTGTCCCTGGAGACGAAAATGTCCAGATACTCTTTGTGGAGTGTCTTCAAGAACGGTTTGAGTCGCCAGCAGCACTGGGATAGAGTGTGGCGCGATCCAGAGCCTAAACCAGAATACGACGTGATCATCGTCGGCGGTGGTTTGCATGGGCTTGCGACAGCCTATTATCTGGCGGCCAATCACGGAATCACTAATGTTGCCGTGGTAGAAAAAGGCTGGCTTGGTGGTGGAAATGCCGGACGCAACACTACAATTGTTCGTTCCAATTACCGTCTGCCCGGCAACCGCGAATTCTACGAGCACTCGCTCAAACTCTGGGAAGATCTGAGCCACGAACTGAACTACAACGTCATGTTCAGTCAACGCTCGCATGTGTCCTTGTTGCATAGTCCCGCCCAGATAGATGCAACAGCACGAACTTACAATACCATGCGCATGACCGATAGCGATGGTGAACTGTGGGATTTACCAACGCTCAAGCGGCAGGTGCCCCATCTCAATTATGGTCCGAATGCCCGTTTCCCGATTCTGGGTGCGGCCGTACAAAAGCGAGCGGGTACTGCACGGCATGATGCCGTTGCCTGGGGTTATGCCAGAGCGGCCAGTGCTCGTGGTGTTGATATTCTGCAAAATTGCGAGGTCACGTCGGTGCGCCGCGATGAAGGTGAAATCACCGGCATTGAAACATCTCGCGGTCCTATCCGTTGCAGTCGACTTGGGTTTGCAGTGGCAGGGAATACTTCGAGGTTGTGGCAAATGGCCGGGCTCGGTACCTTACCCATCGAATCGCACAAACTGCAGGCATTTGTCACCGAGCCACTAAAACCAATACTCGACCAGGTGTTGGTTTTCGGGGTTGGTGGAACACATTTTTACATCTCACAGTCTGACAAGGGTGGGCTGGTTTTCGGCGGTGATCTTGACTGGTACAAGTCTTATGCACAGCGCGGAAACCTGCCTCTTGTCCAGGATGTCGCGGAATGCGCCACCTCCATTCTTCCTTGCTTGTCTCGTGTGCGATTGTTACGTCACTGGGCAGGCGTGATGGATATGTCGATGGATGGTTCGCATTTTATCTGCAAAACTCCACTGAATAATCTCTACCTGAATGCGGGTTGGAATTACGGAGGTTTCAAGGCAAGCCCAGGTTCAGGGTGGTACTTTGCCGACTTGATTGCGAACGATCGTCCGCACCCCTTCATCCGTCAACATGATCTCAAGCGTTTCGAACGCGGTCTCAGTATTGACGAACGCGGTGCCGGACCCGATCCCAAGTTGCATGGGTAGAGAGACAGAAAAATGATACGAATAAAATGTCCTTTTTGTGGTGACCGGGACCACAGTGAATTTACCTATGGAGGCGATGGATCCATCAAGTATCCGTCACTTGATGCACCTGCAGAACAGTGGGTATCCGCTGTCTATCAGCGAGAAAATATTGCCGGACTGCAAACGGAAACCTGGCATCACGTTCAGGGTTGTCGGCAGTGGCTCGTGATTGAGCGAGACACTACCACGCATGAAATTAAAACTGTGACAGCTGCCCATGCAGGAGTTGCCAGTCTTGTTGAGTCGGTATCATGACGGCGCGACGTCTGGAGTCGGGTGGTCGAATCAATCGTTCGGCGCCTTTGCGTTTTCAATGGGACAACCGATCACTTGGTGGTTATCAAGGTGATACGTTGGCCTCTGCGTTATTGGCTAACAATGAGCAACTGGTTGGGCGCAGTTTTAAATACCATCGACCACGGGGGATTATGTCTGCGGGGGTGGAAGAATCGGGTGCAATCGTGACCGTTGGTACTGGGGCTCGTAGCGATGCCAACGTTCGTGCGACGACGCAGGAATTGTATTCCGGGCTGGAAGCGTTTGGTCAGAATGCATGGCCCAATGTTCGATACGACGTTGGCGCGGTCAGTGGTCTGTTTGATCGTTTTTTTGCCGCAGGTTTTTACTACAAGACGTTTATGGGTATTCCACCGCTGGAATGGGGACGGGGTACGGGCATGTGGATGTGTTATGAAAAACTGATACGCCGAGCAGCGGGTATGGGCATCGCATCGCGTGAACCCGATCCGGATCGCTACGAACACGCAAACGCGTTTTGTGACGTACTGGTCGTAGGTAGCGGCCCGGCTGGCATGGCGGCAGCACAATCAGCGAGCGCTGCTGGTCTTGATGTATGGTTGGTAGAACAGGATCCAGAAGCCGGTGGACAATACTTAATCGAAAACTCCGAGCAATTGGAGACAGAGCGTTTATCAGTACTCGATACGCTGTCGAGGCAGGGTGTCACAATCAAAACCCGGACCACGGTGTTCGGACTCTACGACAACCAAGTAGCGGGTCTGTTAGAGCGGGTGACTGACCATCACACGGCACCGTCAGCATACTTGCCAAGACAGCGGTTCTGGACTGTGCGTGCGAAATACACGATTGTTGCAACAGGCGCTATCGAACGCATGATTGCGTTTGGTAATAACGATCGACCGGGTGTCATGTCGGTAAATGCAGCACGCACCTATTTGAATCGCTTTGGTGTTTTAGCCGGAGAGTCGATAGCAATTGCAACCAACAATGATTCAGCCTATACCAGTGCTGCGGATCTGGCACGTGCAGGTGCACAGGTCAGCCTAATGGACGTTCGTCCGGCACTGTCGCACACAGCAACGAGAGATGCTGCTGCAGCGGTGGGCGTGGATGTACGTGTCAAGACCGCGCCGTTGAAAGTGCAGGGTACAAAAGGTGTGCAGTGCGTTAAAACTGCTGTTATTGCTGGCAATGAATGGCGTGAACAGTCGGGGATTGATTGCGATTGTTTGCTGGTGTCGGGTGGGTGGTCACCGGTGGTTAATCTGTTATCTCATCGCGGTATCAAACCAGTATGGGATGAGTCAATTGCTGCCTTCGTACCACCTGACATCGCGACCGATGGGCGGTTGCAGTCAGAGCGCATCAGCATGGCGGGCTCGGCATTTGGTATCTGGAATATTGGTGATTGCATTGAGTCCGGCACGATCGCGGGTCTCACTGCAGTGGCAACGGTTCAAGGAGGGACGCCTGCTCGTGCCCAGCCTGCCAGAGGCGGTTGGCTGAACCCAATTGTACCTGCGTATGAAATCACGGTGCCAACGCGACAGCTTAAAAGTTTTGTCGATCCACAACACGATGTGACAACAGAGGATATCCGTCTCGCTCATCGCGAAGGTTTTGTGTCCGTCGAGCATCTGAAGCGCTATACCACGTTGGGTATGGCAACTGACCAGGGCAAGATGGGTAACATTATCGGTATTGCGTTAATGGCTGACGCTCTCGGAAAAGACATTCCAGATGTGGGTACCACCACGTTTCGTCCGCCGTATACACCAGTCAGCCTTGGTGCATTACGCGGGCGTCATGTCGGTACGCATTTTCGCCCGTTGCGGCGAACACCCCTGCACTCATGGAATCTCGACCATGGCGCTACAATGACAGAGGCAGGTTTATGGCAACGCCCCTGGTATTTTGCAAAGGCGCGCGAAACCATCAGCGATGCATACATTCGCGAAGCAAAGACCACCCGTGAAAGCGTCGGAATTTGCGATGTAACGTCGCTGGGAAAAATAGCAGTGCAAGGGCCTGATGTGGCTGAATTTCTGGATCGAATTTATACCAACGCATTCGCAAGTCTTGTTGTTGGCAAGGCCCGTTACGGCATCATGTTACGTGATGATGGCATGGTCATGGATGACGGTACCACCTGGCGAATCAGTGATACAGATTATTTCATGACAACAACCACAGCGCACGCTGCAGGTGTGATGGTCTGGCTTGAAGAATTATTGCAGTGCCGTTGGCCTGAACTCCGCGTACATGTGACGTCAGTGTCGGAACAATGGGCTGGCGTGTCTGTTGCTGGTCCTGAATGCCGGCGTGTCCTGCTTGGCTGTGTCGATGATTCACTGGACATGTCGAATGAGGCATTCCCGTTTATGGGCGTTCGGTCGGGGCAGTTGAACGGTGGTATTCCCTGTCGCATAGCACGTATCAGTTTTTCTGGAGAGCTGGCTTTTGAAGTGTATGTACCTTCGGACTATGGTCAGGCATTGATGGATCTGCTCTGGCAAGTGGCAGAACCACTTGGCGGTTGTCTGTATGGCCTGGAGGCACTGGGGACGATGCGTATTGAAAAAGGTCACGTGACGGGTGCTGAACTCGATGGGCGTGTAACGATAGACGATGCGGGACTGGGGAAGATGGCATCGACCAAGAAAAGTTTTATCGGTGATGCGTTGAGAAACCGTCCTGAACTAACGCGACCAGATCGACCGCAGCTGGTTGGGGTTTTTCCGAAAGATCGGCATGCTAAATTTAATGCGGGCAGTTTGCTGTTCGCGTCGAGCCATACAACAGGGCATGGTGAAGGCTGGGTGACTGGCGTTACCCATTCTCCCGAATTGGGACACTGGATCGGTATTGGGTTTGTAACCGGGGGGCATACAGCCTGGGAGAACCGGAATGCAGTTGCCGCTGATCCTGTCCGCATTGGGTTTGTTGATGTCGAGATAGTTTCACCGCACATGTTCGATCCGGCCGGAGAGCGGGTTCATGGTTGATCGAATTTCTCCGCTGGCACGTGTTTATCATCCGGGCGTGTACGGTAAGGTTGGGCACCAGCAAGTGAAAATGACAGAAATTCCGAATTTGTCTTTGCTGCAATGCGCTGCCTGGCCTGAAACCGTCAGGCAGGTAGAAGCATCACTGGTGAGCGACCTCAAATGCCCGTTAACCCCCGGTTTTTCCTGTGCCAGCAGCGGCAACAAAGGAAGCTTGCTGCGCATTGAACCATTAAAATGGTGGATAGTCGGTGCGGGCCAGAGTATTGACCAGCTCGGCTCTGCCTGGTTACCTGATAGGGCGGTCATGTTGGACCTGTCACACTCTCGCTGCCACCTGCGCCTGACCGGTGAGGCTGCAGCACCGTTGCTCAATTTTTATTTACCGATTGATCTGAGACCTGCACATTGCCCGGTTGATACAGTGATTTCAACTGCCTTTCATCATGTTGGCGTTACGCTATGGAAGAGTAACGATGGTTTTGAGCTGTTTATGCCGAGGGCTTTTTCCGTATCGTTGTTTGAACTGCTCTGCGAATCAGCAGAGCAGTTCGGTTACGAGCTATTGTGAATGCACCAGACACGAATTGGCGCAACCTGGTAGGGGCTTGTGCCGCTATCAGTATATTCGGCATTGCTTTCGGCATGACCTATCCGTTGCTGTCGCTTATTCTCGAAAGTCGGGGAGTGTCGAGCCAGATCATCGGACTTAATGCCGCGATGATGCCGTTAGGTATATTGATATTTTCATCGATTATTCCGCGGGCATCAAAAAAACTTGGTACGCGTAACCTTGCACTATATGCCTCACTCGTTACCGCACTGTTGATTATTGCCTATCTTGTTTTCCCTTCATTGGAGGCATGGTTCATCATTCGATTATTCCAAGGTATGAGCATATCAACACTATTTGTTCTGAGTGAAGCTTGGATAGTCGGGAACGCCGACGACGGTAATCGTGGAAAGGTGGTCGCCGTTTACGCCAGTGTTTTGTCCGTAAGCTTTGCTGCTGGTCCTCTGATAGTAGGGTGGACCGGAATCGAGGGCCCACTACCGTTTTTGGTTGGTACTGTCGTTGTGCTGGTGGGTATGTTGCCACTGTTGTTCATTCAGGAAGTGTCATCAGCAGCTCCCGAGGCGCGTTCCAAGGGCGGAGTATTGGCGTTTTTTCCTAGAGCGCCCATGCTGTTATCCTGTGTAGGTGCATTTGCAATACTCGATGCGGCGACGCTGGCATTGCTGCCTGTTTATGCATTGCGTTTGGGGCTTGATATTGGCACCTCGGTCAATGTGCTCGCAGCAATGATCATCGGCAATGTGGTGTTACAGTTTCCGATCGGAATGCTCGCCGATAGATATCCGCGTCGTCAGGTTCTTAGTGTTTGCGCGCTGCTAACATCGGTTTTACTGTTGATGTTGGCCCCGGCAATGGGCACCGTCTGGATGTGGCCCATTCTGGTCATCGGGGGAGCGGCGGCTTATGGTGTGTACACTGTGTCGTTAAGTTCGCTGGGCGATCGATTTTCTGGTCAAGAACTGATCGATGGCACGTCGGCGTTCGCTGGCATGTGGGGTATTGGGGCATTACTCGGGGCGCTGATGGGCGGCTGGTCAATGGCGGTATTTGGGCCACATGGTCTACCCGTTAGCCTGGCGCTTATTTACGGCATGCTGGCGGTGGGTCTGCTGGTCAGAATTGTGTCAGTTCGATGACCCAGGACCGCTCTGGCCGCTTTATTGCGAGCTTTGCCGAGGGTCGATCAGAAAGGCGCGATAAAATTAGTTTCCATGATTCAGAGATGTACAAATGACTGATGTGTTCGCGCATGCCCGAATGGTGATGCTTGACGAGATTATCGATGGTTCACTGCAAATCAAGGGGGGTGAGATCAGTGCGATCAATCAGGGTTCTGCCGGCTCTTCCGACCCCTCGGTAGCTGACTGGGATGGAGACTATCTGATCCCCGGCCTGGTCGAGCTGCACACCGACAACATGGAACGTCATTTCATGCCTCGACCGCGCACGTTCTGGCCCAACGGGCTGGCGGCCGTATTAACCCACGATGCAGACGTGGCCGCTGCCGGCATAACCACAGTATTCGATTCGCTCTGTGTCGGTGCATACGAGAGCGCTGAGAGCTCAAGACGGCAACTGTTTGGAAAAATGGTTGCGGCAGTTGAGCAGGCCCGAAATCTGAAACTGTTCCGTATTGATCATAAAATGCATTTTCGATGCGAGTTATCTGATCCGGGTTTGATGGACATGCTGAATCCCATTATCGACACACCGGAACTGTTGCTGGTGTCGTTAATGGATCACACGCCAGGACAACGGCAATGGAGCGACCTGGGTGCGCTAAGAACATTTAATAGCAAGCTCGGGAAATCCAGCGATGAGGTTGAAGCTATTATTCAGGCACGCATTGACCAGGGCTCACGCTATGTTGCCGCCAATCGGCAGGCCGTACTCGATACATTCGGTAACGGTCAAATAGTGCTCGCCAGTCATGATGACACAACGATAGAGCATGTGGCCGAAGCATCCGGAGATGGCATCAATATTTCGGAGTTCCCATGTTCACTGGATGCAGCAAGGTCGGCAAAAAAACATCAGATGAAAACCATCGGTGGTGCTCCGAATGTCGTTCGTGGTGAATCGCATTCGGGCAATGTCGCTATTATTGATCTGGCGCGCGAAGGCTTGCTGGATGGCCTATCGTCTGATTACGCACCAGCAAGCCTGGTGCAGGCTGCTTTCGTACTTAAAACGGCACTGGATGTCACGCTACCGGACGTAATCAGGCTCGTCAGTGCCAATCCTGCAGATATGGTGGGGCTTAGCGATAGAGGCCGACTTGAGGTTGGACGCCGAGCAGATTTTCTGCGAGTAAAACTGGTGGCACACACTCCGGTAGTCCGTGAGGTTTATGTAGGTGGCAAGCGGGTGGCATGACTGCCCGATATGCCATTTACTTCGCCCCTGACGATGATAGCGCGCTGGCCTTGTTTGGGCAGCAAGTTCTTATTCGAACTGCGCTCGATCCCGACCCAGGTTATCTAAAACCGCATTGTGCAGAATGGATGGCTCTTCTGACATCACCCAGACACTACGGTTTTCATGCGACGTTAAAGGCGCCGTTTTCACTGCATCGGAATATGTCTGAGGAGCGCTTGCTCGAAGCGGTCGCATCATTTGCAGAACAGCAGGAACCTATGCAGATGGCAGGGCTTAAACCACTACAAATTCAGCGATTTCTGGCCTTGGCATTTTTTGAACAGCCTGCGTCGATACAGCAGTTTGCTGAACGTTGTGTGCTGGAATTCGAAGATTTTCGCGCACCGATCTCTGCAGACGACAGGGCAAGACGACAACCGGAGACGTTAACAGCAAGGCAACGTCGGTATCTTGAGGCATATGGCTATCCGTATGTCAAAGAAGAATTTAACTTTCATATGACTTTGTCGAGCCAGCTTGATACGGAGCAGCCCGCGTTTTTTCGTTGGCTCGAAGATGAGTTTACGCGCCTGATAACCGTCAGTCCGGTGTTTGATCGCGTTGCGGTATATGTTCAACCGGACAGGTCTACACCTTTCACCCGCTTAGACCAGCATGAATTGAGCGGTGTTACGAAAGTTCTGGATTAGTACGCTACAGACCTCCAAAATTAATCCTAAATAAATTTTCTTTGGGAATAGCTGCTACGGGAAACATCATGCCCGATTCCGTCGTCTTCATGAAGAGTAGTAGCACATCTTCGTGAGGACGACGGGATTCAGCAATCTTGAACAGCAGGGTACCTACGGTAAAAACGGAGGGCAGTCCGATAGACTTTCAGCTTACGGACTTTCCTGCTCGATAAACTTGTCAGCTACCCGTTGTGGATCAATCGTGTAGGTGCCATTGGCAATCGCTGCCTTGAGAGCGGCCACTTTTTCGTGATTGAAGTTGCGTGTGCCGGATTTTTTAGCTGTTTTGGCTTTGGATTGAACCGGGGGGGGTGCCGCGCCTTCATCGCTACCGGATTTTGCATCAATCTGAGTGTTTCCACCCTTTGCGTTTTCCCGTAGGCGACGTGCTTCGGCGATATCCGTCACGTTGCCCGAATTTATCAGGGGACGTTTGGCATTGGCCATAGTGGTATTCCTCTTCCTCTCCCGTCTCTCACCCAAAGAATACCTTGAATGGAGCAGCAGAATTATTATTATTGTAGTATTTCTTAAGTATAGCGGCCGGATCTTTGCCCGTGCTCACAGAGTCTTGATCGGCGTATTGTGCAGTATATGAAGCCTCCGAAACTGAATTACACCGGTTTTGCGCGGCTGTTGTCGAAACACAATGTTTTTTCGATAGCGGTGTCGCGTCTCTCTCTGGCGGGCGGTGGCAAGACGTTAACTGTTCGTATCTATCGGACTGCGCAATAGAACTGATTCACAGTACCTGTCTCTCTGTGTGACGCCGTGCCAACAATTGAAAAAAGCCACTAAGGTGGCATCAAGGTATGGCCGCTAGCATCGGTTGACGGGGAACTATGTGCGTTTAAAGGCTCATGATCGGCTGGTCAATACACCAATATCTGGTACCGACTACCTTGTGCGATCCAGACCTTTCGTACGGTATATGCCGCTTTTTATTCGTCAAATCTTTGTCTTTCTCTGAACATCTTCTATGCTCATGGTATCCACCAAACGAGTTTACGAAAAAATCCGCCAGCTGTTTGCAATTGGCGGTTGCGACGTAACTCAAGTACGGAACAAGCAGTTATGAGCGCTACAAAAAAACAGGTTAAGAAGGTACTGATCATTGATTCGAATCCGGAACAGTCTCTCCGGCTGTCTCATCAATTCGAGTTCATAGACTATGACCCGAAAGTACTGAGTTCACATGAGCTGCTGGGTGACATAAGCGATTACCTGGCTATTTTTGTGGCCAATTTTCATGGCATAGTTGATTGGGCCAGCAAGCTCGTCACTGATACTGAAAAATGCCCACCCATGGTATTGCTGCTGGGTGATCAGCCTGCTGATATGAGCCAGGAAGAGCTCGACAATACCTTTGTCGGTTGTCTGAAACCCGATATTCGGTACTCCGATCTGTCGGATGTTATGCACCGGGCTGAGGTACGGGGAACTTCCGGAACCCTGCCGGGCAAGGAAGGTAGTCAGAATCCCGAGCTGTTCAGAAGTCTGGTCGGAAACAGCCGTGCCATCATCAAGGTTCGCAAGCTGATTGACCAGGTAGCACCGACTGAGGCCACCGTGTTGATTCTGGGGGAGTCAGGCACGGGAAAAGAGGTTGTTGCCCGCAACATTCATTATTACTCCAATCGCCGCAACAAACCGTTTGTGCCGATCAACTGCGGTGCTATTCCCGGAGAATTGCTTGAGAGCGAGCTTTTTGGTCACGAGAAGGGCTCCTTTACCGGTGCGATAGGCGCGCGCCAGGGGCGATTCGAATTGGCTGAAGGCGGCACCATATTTCTTGATGAGATCGGTGATATGCCATTGGCAATGCAGGTGAAGCTGCTTCGCGTGATTCAGGAGCGGTCGTTTGAAAGAGTAGGTGGTAACAAAACGATCAAGAGTGATGTTCGAATAATCGCGGCAACTCACCGAGACCTTGAGCAATTAATTGAAGAGGGAACCTTTAGGGAAGATCTGTACTATCGGCTGAATGTATTTCCAATTGAAATGCCTCCGCTTAGCAGCCGGGTAGAAGATCTGCCTCTATTGGTTAACGAATTGATCACGCGTTTGGAGCATGAGAAAAAGTCCTCGGTCAGGCTTTCACCTGCAGCAATGATGGCACTGTGCAACTATGACTGGCCCGGAAACGTACGCGAACTGGCCAATCTGATGGAACGCATGACCATTCTGCATCCTTATGGGATGGTGGAAGTGGTGGATTTGCCCAAGAAAATGGCGCCCCATGGCCGAGCATCGGCCCCGTCGGTTGAGGACATGGCCGAAATGGATATGGATATCACTCAGGTTATTGCCGGTATGCCGGCGATGCCACTGAACAACGACCCAAGACTTCCTCGTGAAGGTCTGGATCTCAAAAAGCATCTTACTGAAATCGAGATCAGTCTGATCGAACAGGCACTGGATGAGTGCTCCGGTGTCGTGGCGCATGCCGCTAATCGGTTGAAAATACGTCGAACAACGCTGGTTGAAAAAATGCGTAAATACAACATACAAAGGCCTGAAGAGGTGTCATAGGCTGACGGCCTCTTTTTCAATTGACCAGAATCAGTATCGTTACTGTTGTCTATAACAGTAAAAATTTACTTGAAGGCACGATCGAAAGCGTAATTTCACAATCGTATCCAGATATCGAGTACATTGTCATTGACGGAGGAAGTACCGACGGGACTGTCGATGTAATTGAAGTATTCCAATCTTCTATGACGTATTGGGTGAGCGAGCCTGACTATGGCATATACGATGCGATGAACAAAGCGATAAGAGTAGCTTCAGGTCAGTGGTGCCTGTTTTTGAATGCGGGTGATGTTCTGGACACAACTGACACCATTCAGCAGGTCGTTGATAGCTTGGATAGCCGGTACACTCTATGCTTTGGTGATTACAGAATCAATTACGGAGACGGACGATACAAATTGGTCCGTCAGAAGAGTTTGCAAAGTCGTTTGGGCGAATACAAGGTTATATGTCATCAGTCAATTTTCTACAATTTGGACAAACTGGGGGCAGAAATATTCCAGTATTCCAACAAATACTATCTGCTGTCTGATTTTCATTTCACGCTTTGGTCGCGGTCGTTGGATCGTCAATTCCACCTTAAAAAAATTTCTGTAATAATCAGCCAATACCTATTTGGTGGCATATCCGAAGTCAGAAAGCCAAAATCTCTCCGAGAAAGAAAAGAAATTCTAAAAGAGTTACCCATTCATCCGGTGGCTCGGCTATATAATTTATTGCTATTGAACTTGAAGCTGTTTAAAGCAAAGTTGATCTGATGTCAGATATTGCCTGCGTCCTGACATGCTTGTTTCCGTTATAACTCCCAACTACAACAGAACGGTGGAGCTACGTAGATCCATACAAAGCGTACTAAATCAATCCTATTCTGAATTTGAACTTCTTGTAATCGATGATGGGTCGGATATCGATCCTGAGCCGATTGTCAGTCAGTTCAATGACAGTCGAGTGCGGTTGATCAGACAGAGTCGAAACAAGGGTGCTGCAGTGGCCAGAAATGATGCTGCCAGAATCGCAACAGGTTTATGGCTGGCATTTCTGGACTCTGATGATGAATGGTTACCCGGTTTTCTGGAATCCAGAGTGCGATTGATTAAATCATCAAAGTGCGATTGGTCATATGGGGCATGCCAAAAATTTGTTGGTGGAAAACTTGCAGAATTGCCAGCTGTCCGGGAGCTTAAGCCCAATGAGTCGATGATAAATTATCTGCTAAGCGGATCGTTGAGGGCGGTAACGTCTTCGTTGATGGTTCGTCGAGATGTCTTCCAGGGTGTGCAATTTGACCCAAAGTATGTTCCTCATGAAGATTATGTTTTGAACATCGAATTGAATAAAAAATATTCTCCTGCCTGTGATATGCAGGCAAACACTATATATCACTCAGCAGAAGGTACTCTTGGCCAACAGACACATTTTTCAAGTCTTTCGTTTTTGCGCGATTATGGCGATGAATTAAGTGACAGGTGGCTGCTTTTTTTTGTTTTAAGAAAAAGCGAAGCTGCTCTGAGCAACGGAGACAGCAGCTTGATGAACGATTATATTCAAGCTCTGAATGACCGGGGAAAGACTGCGAACGTACTTTTTAAAATAAATGTAGTAATTATTCAGATGTGCCCCTCTCTGTCTCTTGTGGTATTTAACCATCTCGTAACCGCTGCTTATAAACTACAACGCCTAAAGAATATTTTTCAGTAGTTGTTCATAGACACTCGTCCACTGTTTCACCATACAGGAGACTGAGTAGTTCTCGATCACCGTTTTTCTCGCATTGCTAGACCACTTTGATAGATCTTGTGGGGAAGATGTCAATACTTGATTGATGATTCTGGTGAGCTCTTTCGTATCTCCTACAGTATATGTGAAGCCATTTTCTCCCGACTGAATCACTTCGTCCCCACCCGTAGTATCAGTAGTTATAGTAACCAATCCCGAAGACATTGCTTCGAGAAGTGATAAGGATAACCCTTCCTGCTGGCTGCTTAAAATGTAGAGATCGCTGGCGGCGTATATCGGGGGCAGGTCTTTATTGTCGACAAAACCTATAAATTTAACTTTCGCTTCGATATCCAGTTGTTTGCACAATGCCTGTAATTTAAGTTTTTCAGGACCATCTCCACCAATGATCAGTGAGGCATCAGTCGATTTGGGTAGATTGCTAAACGCGGCAATCACATCTTCGACCCGTTTTTCATGTACCAGACGACGGATCGTGAGCAGAATCGTAGTTGAACTGGCTATGTTGTGTTTTTGTCGAAAATTGCCATTCTCGCTCGGTTGGAAAGTTGCTGGATTAACTGTGTTGGGAACAACACAAACATTCTCCGCAGATACGCCGTAACTTAACGCTCGCTCAGCCATCTGTGCAGATACCGGAAAGAGACAGTCACAACGACGTAATGTGAATTTGGTGAAATAGGAAAAAGGGTGATGTTGCGGTAAAAAAAATTCTGCGCCCTGACTGGTTATCACATGCGGTAACTTATACCTGGCTGTGAGTAGAGCGCCGATGAATCCGGCTGGAATGACCCATTGACTATGTACGATATCGAATTCTTTCTGTTTACACAGATTGAATACTTTCAGTAGAAACGAGGTCAACATGAAAGGGATTTGAAAATATCGGAGGGGATTATCTTTTAGTTGTGGAATCATCCCCGGCGGATGAACCAGTTTTTGAGCAGATTTTGGATACCAATAGTTGAATCTTTCGATAGTCAAATACTCATCGCTGAGTTGTGTAAGAGGAGTGTCAGTAACCGTTGGAGCGACCACTGTAACCTGGTGGCCTTGTCTAACGAGTTCACGGCAGTACTCTAATATCCAAGGTCCTGAGAAGTCGCCCTCGTAACGGGGAAAACTGGACGTAAGCATTAAGATTTTCATCTCACTTCCAATATGGGCTGATCATTACTGTGTCTTTAATCAAATTTGTATTGCCGTGCACAAGGGTGAGTAGGCTAGCCTGATATGGATATCGATAAATGCAGAAACTGCAGCAGAGCGACAGTACCTTGTCATGCCGTCATAAAAATGACGACATGAAGCACGCTATAAACACTGTGACCTTAATAAAACAGCGTTCTGCGCTGCACTTTCTAAAAGCAACTACTGAGAGTAGTACAGTTACTGGCAGTTTTGATGGAGAATGTACTATTCAGACATGGAATGGATCTCGCTGTCACCGAGTAGTTCAACGCTAACCTGCCAGGAGCATGGATATTCGTTGAAAAGGCGAACTGTGGAATGTTTCTGGCCTCGCCGAAATGCCAATACTGCTTAAATTTGTGCATTTATTCACGAATAACTGACACACAGACTGCATAAGCCCGTACTGCTACTACGGTGAATTTCCAATGATCTTGATCACGAAATTCGATGCATGATGATCGACGGGAGCAGTAGCTCAGATCAAAGTGAGCGCTGTTTCCCAATTCAAACCAATACCTCCACCATACGTATCTTTCACTTGAATTTCGATCCTTACTGGTTCGAGATTTGCAACTTTCGATCTCACAACAATTGCATCGGTAACTGCTGATATTGCTGTTTAACCAGCTAGCAGGGCCGGTATGCCAAACGGCACTGCTTGCAATACGTTAGTACTCAAATAATGGCTATGGGTCAGTACATCGTCCCGGATGCCGTCATGAAAATCATAGACTGGTTTAAACCAGCAATGACGACCGGTGAGATTAATTAATGAATGCGCACGCGATGTACAACGAGGTCGAAACAGTCGACCCGGACGGATTGGTAGCGGCAAATGCCAATCTCGTTAAACGTATAGCTTTTCACTTGATGAACCGTCTTCCGCCAAGCGTGCAGGCAGAGGATCTGATTCAGGCGGGTATGATCGGGTTGCTTGAGGCAGCCCGTCATTATGATCCATCTCAAGGTGCGAGCTTTGAAACCTACGCGGGTATTCGTGTCCGAGGGGCGATGCTTGACGAGATTCGACGATCTGACTGGACACCACGTTCGGTGCATCGTAAATCCCGTGAGGCGGCTGAAGTGCTGCGCGGACTCGAACAGGGTACGGGGCGTGACGCAAAGGACGCCGACGTCGCCGGCAAGCTGGGTATTGAAATCAGCTCTTATCATCTTATTCTTACAGAAAGCACGGCTGCGCATATCTTCAGTTTTGACCAGCCAGACGATCACACCGGCGAGACAATTGCGCTTCCGCAGAGCGACGAAGCAACACCGGGTGAGAGTATAGAATATGCATCGTTCCGCCAGGCACTGGCTGAGGCTATTGCAAATTTACCGGAACGTGAAAGCCTGGTGATGTCCCTTTATTATGACGAAGATCTCAACTTGCGTGAGATCGGGGACATACTGGGAGTCAGCGAATCACGTGTGTGCCAGATTCACGGCCAGGCACTGGTTCGGCTCAAGGCCCGTCTGGCCGAATGGACACAAAAGTAATTCCTACGATGAATGAACGATTCTGTTTAACGGAACGGTATCCGACAGTGTGAGCAGACAGTGACTCAGGAACAACACTGGTACGTCCAATCGGGTTCCCGCGTACAGGGACCCTATTCAACAACGGAGGTTGGCCGTTATCTGTTGCTTGGGCGAGTCAGAAGCACCGATAGGGTCAGCAAGGACGGAGAGTTATGGGAGCCTGTTACCCAGGTACCCGAGTTAATTCCGGAAGAACTACTTGACCTGGACTCTGAGCAAGGATGGACACAATACATCACCGCACGGTCCCGTATGGACGAACGTACCCCCGATTCTTCAGTGATGCTCAAAGACCGTCGTGAACTCTCATCGGGACAAGCGGCAAAAATCGTCCGTAACGAGTGGATGCCTGATAACCAGCAACCAAAGCGGCGAAGAACGCCCAATCTGCTTCCGGTGTCGTTATTGGGCGTATCCCTGGCGGCGTTACTGGTGGTGATTTACCTCAATTCGATCAGCGGCAACGGCTTCTAACCAGCTCAGGAGCCTTCGTCCTTCTGATCCAGTCTCCAGATTCCCATGATTTTGTGATCATTTTCGCATATTGGAATGCGAGTTGCATCGACAGGTACAACGTGCCGATAACTACAGAATCATGACAGTTCATCATCTACATTCAGATCGACGTAATTCCACTCGATCACTCGGTGTCACCTCGCATCAGGCGCTTAAGCAGCAGCGACTGGACTATCAGTTACGTGTGCTTGAACTTACCGAGATGCTCAACCGAAAAGTGGATCTCGAACGCCTGCTTGAGTGTTTCTATATTGAAGTACAGGCGATGGTCCGGTTCGATGGCCTGTTGCATATACCGGCAGACGCCAACGTGGGTACACTGGTAGGCGATCAAAGACAGCACTCTGTACAGTTTGCGCTAAGCTTGGCTGATGCTGATCTTGGTGAAATTGTATTCTTCTCGGCCAGGGGATTCTCATCGCGTGAGGATCGTGAGCTCGAACGTCTGGTTCTCCATTTAGCCTATCCGCTGAGAACTGCATTGATCCACGATGCCGAAGTCCAGCGAACTCTGATAGACGGATTCACCGGTATGCAAAATCGTCTGGCCATGGATAAACAACTACCCCGCGAAATTGTACTGGCCCGTCGCAGTGAGATTCCTTTGTCTCTGATGATGCTCGATATTGATCATTTCGCTACGTTGAACGAGCACCACGGGCATGCAGTGGCTAACGCCGCATTGAGAGCGGTGTCGGTGACATTGGGCAACAGTATCCGCAAGGGCGACATGATCTTTCGCTACGA